>PVIA01007290.1:0-24315 GCA_004024845.1 Tonatia bakeri
CTGCACCAAACACAGAGCCATTCTGCTTTGCAGGGATTGGTTTAGAAATGGTCATGCGATGTAGTGAGGACCAATGAGGAGTGAGGGGAAAACCACTGGGTTACTTCTGGGAACTGCTTTCTTCTTTTCAGGGTGAGACACAAGAGGAGTTCTCTTTCTTCTGTTAGACGGTGTCCCTTGTGGATGTAAATTCTGGAAGCGAGGCAGCCCTCCTGGAACCACGGAGGAGAGTTACCAATAGACAAAGCCGTAGCCCCACAGATGGACAAACAAGGAGATGGAGATAGTCAGGGTCTTTGGTGAGTTCGCTGAGCTGGTGAATTAACATTCCATGGAACCCCCTCTATCTCATATCATCTTCAGGTTTCCTTTCTTTTTTAAAGTTTTGTTTTTTGTTGTTGCCACAGCCAAACTTTTTCTTTTTTTAAATTCAAATATCAATGTTGTGTCCAAATTTCATATCAAGTTGAGAATTTGATTCCAAACCATAAATTCAAATCTAATTCTAACTAGAGTGTCTATGTGGAATCCAAATTAACCAATACACACAACCCTACCTGCAGCATAGCTCTTTCTGCAGCCCTCCTCCCACTGCATCTTTCAGACTCAACCATTTATTCACTTAGTTAATATGTATTGAGACTAGCTCTGTAGCAGAGTGGGCTACAGACCTGGACACAAAGAGTTCCTTCATTGAAAAAAGTGACACTGAACTGTAAAAAAAAAATAATCATAACACTGGTATATAAAGATAGTAAATTTACTTTAATGAGTGCTCTGAAATAAAGGTACAAAGGATTATAAAAGCCTTTCCAAGGAGATTTGACTCAGGAGGCAACAAAAACCTGAGAGTGGAAAGAAAAATAAGCATGAACTAGAAAAAATGGAGAAAATCATGTAGAAGAGACAGCAGGTGCAAAGGTCCTGAGATTGAAGGGGAATGTGGATGGAGCTCAGGGAACAGATGATGTCTGGAACCAGACAATGAAGTGCCTTGGAAGTCATGGTGAGTTGGTCTTCACCTTATGGACAATGGTGAAATGCTTGGACTTTATTCGTAAGAGTGACATAAAATCTTTGTATTTTCATAATATCAATCTGGCTGCTATGGAGGATTCAAAGGAGATGAACAGACATGAAGAGGCCATTGCTGTTGTCCAAGTGAGAGATGACAGTGACTCAGATAAGGCCATTGGGGAGGAACAGATGGTAGGTAACGAGTGGAAGGATTCATGAAGCATGTAAGAGGAAATCAACAGACCACGGTGATGGGTTGAACGGAGCTTGTGATGAGGGAAATGGAGGTGTTAGAGCTTCAAAGTCTCTCATTTGATGGACAGTGTTGCATCAAATTCAATGAGAAAGCATGGTTGGATTTTATCAAGAGTTTATGAGGGGGTGGGCAGCACTGCAGCCCCTGATTTCAACCATAATTCCAGCTCCAGTCTTTACTATGACACAGCTGTCAACTATAACCTCTGCACAAGCCTGAGACTTAACCTGTGACCTCAGTCTTAAATAATCCTGAACCTCAATACTGCTTTATTCTTGACCAAGTCCAATTTGTACCTCAATGTGCTATCTACTTCCTGACCAAGCTCCTGAATCCAAATATCAACTTAAGATACATCTCACACCTCAACCAACCTTAACCCTGACTCAACTTGAACCTTGAACCCATAGTTAAAAACACTAAACCTTGTCCCAAACATGAGGTGTCACCATGGAGTGGTCCCAAACCTGACTCCAGGCATGACCCAGACTTCTCTCTGCCTCCCTGCCTTCTTCCAGGAAGTCCACGTTGACGTCCTCATCACGAAACCATCTCCAGTTCACCTCTGACACCAGTCCTAGCACTGTGATTCCAAATCCCAGCCCCATACTAACCCCCAACTCAACTTCTACCTGAAATTCTAACCTCGTTTGCACATCAACTCTTCCCCCACCCTTTTGTCAACTCTACACACCTCCTGGACTCTTCCTTTCACAAAATCTCTGACATAGTCCATTCGACAACAACAGAGTAATGTTGACACAATATTGAGTACATTAATCCAAGCCAAGTTCTCAAAACTACACCTCAAGACAAATGGGAGGATTAAATAAAATGATGGAGGAAAAATAGATGAGCACTAGCAGGAACTGAATTAATACTCGTTGTCTTGCCACATCATCCAGAGAATAAAGCAGCTTCAATTTCTTGTTGTATGTTTAGTATAATGTGTCTGACACTTGCTGGAACTTGTCATTATTCCTCACATAGATTCAAGCAAGTATTGTCTTTCTTATTTTTACAGGTGAGAAAAATGAGTTTTAAAGTAGATGAGGCCTATTGAGCACAGTCATTAAGTTCAGGAGCCAAAAAAGGCAGAATTCGAATGCTGGGAGCTGCTGATGGTCTCACTAGCATGAACTTATGCTCTGCAAAGGAAATTTTCCTGAGAAACCCCCCCATATGGTCAGATTCCCAGTTGGCTGAAAATAAATTCAGGACCCCATGACAACAAATTCATGATGCAACCCCCTTGTTGGCAAGGATCCCAAGTCCCACACTTGCCATGACCTTTGGTTTAGCCCCAGACCTGTTTCCAAATCCTATCCACACACTCCAACTCCTATCACCCTGGTTCTTCAACCTGTCTCCTGAACCTCTGCCTGATGACTCATGTTCTAGCTCATGATCACACCTAAGAACTAGCATCTGAGTGTCCTGCCTGCTGTGTCACACCCTGGGGGACAATGATCCTGGAATCTTCTGACTCATCACCTTGGGTTCTGAGGACCCATTGTTTCTGAATTACTGGATTCACTTCCTCCTACTTTAAGAATATGTTCCCACTTTTGGGGAAGCTGCCTCCTAAATTTGTTTTGGTGTGACAGCCAATTATACCTCTGTAAGGCCTTCCACCACTTAGATATATGCATGCAGCAGTGTAAGCTAAAAAGAGCACCATCTTCCCTAGAATGATGGATCCAAGGGTGGGGGATGGGCTTTGTTCAAGCTGGACCCATTGGATATCTTCCCTGGGACTAATATCAAGAGCCAGGAGAAAGGGAGCCTTTGTTTTTGCTTGGTTTGCTTAACTGAGCCTGTAGCTTCTATGTTCCCTCCCAGTTTACAGAGGCTGGAATGAGATACACTAAGGAAGGAAAAACACAAGCAGAGATGAGAAACAGCTGAAAAACATCAGAGAGGAAACAGAGGGAGAAAGAGGCAGGCAGAGTGAGAAAAAAAGAGTACTGATTGGCCTAGATCACCATGTCAACAACTTGACACTATGGTACCCACGTCACTTCCTCTGATCACTAGCCATGCCCTCAGCCTTCTTAGTGGCCTTAGTGAGCCAACCCCCTCTTGTGCTTCAGCCAGTTTGGATGGGGCTCTGACACTTGCACCCAAGTGATCCCCGACTAAGGCAGAACTGAGCTCCCTGTCTACGTGGGTACTTCCAGCTTCTGTCCCCTCCTGGGTGCTCTGACCCTCCGCCACATTGTGCAGTCCACTCTGTTCCTGAATTTCTGATTCACCTTGGACAAGTCACTTCCTTTCCATGTCACCAGCCTTCCACATTGTTAATACTAGAGATTAATCTCCCTATGTACAAGAACACAAATAAGATGTTTAAGAGCAATGAAGGAAAATCCTGACCAATGAGAGAAGAGGATGGTGACTGGAGGGTCCAATCCAGAGAGGAGACAGTGGGGACTGAGTTGGTAACCCTTCCTGGCCTCTGGTGTGGAGAACATTGAATCCAGTTACCAAACATAGAAGAAACGGGTAGGGTTCTTTGGATAGACACATACACAGACAGTGGTGGGAGGGTCTTAGGAAAGAAACCAATGTCTCTAGGAGCCATCCAGAGAGACTGGACTTCATGGCAGAAGCACTGATGCAATGACAGTGATCCTGGCCAATGGGGAAGAGTGCACTTCACACACCCACACCCACAGGGGAGAACCACTTCATCCACATCTCATAAAATGACTTGAAATACCCATTGATTGGATAGGATTGGTCACCTGATCAGAATGCCATCAAACCATTGGCCATTTGGTGGCCTACGAAGTTTCTTAAGAAGAAAAGTTAAGCTGGACCATTTGAATTTTATTTCCTGAAAATATGATCTGAGAAATCCTGAGAACCCTGGCCAGGTAGCTCATTTTGTTAAAGCATCATCCAGATACTCCAAGATTGTGAGGTATATACAAAAATCATAAATAAGTGGAACAAGCCAATATTTCTCTCTGTCTCTCTAAAAACTAATGAATTAATTAAAAAAGACATCCTGGGAGAGTGGAGTAGGTGGTGGCTGCAGGTGAAGTTAAAACGTTGCCAAGTGGAGAGAGAAATGGAGGAGGGTGTGAGGGAGCAAACATTAAATGCAGAGCAGTAAAGTAGGGAAAGGAGTTACAGCATTAACGGACGGGTTTAGATGGCTGGCTGTTGGCAAGAAAGTCGTGGAGCACACTGGAAGAGCCAGGAGCTAGACACCGGCAGGATCCAGTCTCCAGTTTGTTGCATTAATTTACATCCTCACCACTACCCACTCCACACATATTTTTCTCCACATTTTCAATTTGGACACCAGCAATGATGTGCCTCACTTCCTTCTACCACAGCAGTTACCTCCTGACAGCTCTGAGCTGTGAGAAAGATTGCTATTTCTCTGGAGTGGGGGGGGTGGGGGCAGGGAGTTGATCTCTCAGACATTTGGGGGTTTTCCATCCCCTATTTCTTCACCTGGGTGATGGTTTCATGGGTGTTCACAAATGTATATTTAAGCTGTTTGTATATTTCTTGCACCCTACTCTGAGCATCTCAAAGTTTTAACAATGGAGGAAGTAGAATCTCCCCCCAAAGTTTAAAAACAATTTAGCTGCCCAGGAAAAGGAAGCACAAACCGTTTCAAGCTTGTGTTTCATAGGACAGGCTGTTGGATGTTAGAAAACTCTTACATGTCTTCTGTCCCCTGAAATTAATTTCCCCTTGCTCCAACTCCTTCCAGGAAGAAGGGGTTCCTGCAGGCAGAGGTGATGACCAGAGTGGCCATGGGGTCCTGGTCTCTCTAGACCTCCTGTTAAGCCTCCCATCAGGTCTCCAATTCTGTCCCTCCATGCCCACCCCCAGCAGGGCCAAGGCAAGACAGGCACAGAGCCAGGCCATGGTGTTAAGTTTATTGAGGGGGATCCAAAGCTTGTCTGAAGCTCAGCTCCTGCTGCCTATGGTCTTCTTGATCCAGTCCAGATAGAGGCAGATGTTGGTGTAGACTCCAGGTCTCTGGGGCTGCCCACAGGGGTCTGAGCCCCAGGAAGTGATGCCTTGGAGAACGCCGTTACACACCAGTGGGCCTCCGGAATCGCCCTGGAGGGGAGTAGGGGAAGATTTTGACCCAAGATGCCTAGCTGTACCCAGCATTTAGTACCAGCTCTGTACCATGATTGGTCCCCTCCAGCCACTGGGGATAAGAACATTGTCCCCTGGTACCCAACTGTTGGCTAGGGTGAGGGAGCTGGTGAGAGAGAGGGGTGGGGCCTCCTTTGCAGGTGGAAACAAACTGTTCAAGGACGGTGAGGGAAACACTGACCAATGAGAGAAGAGAATGCTCTGGTGGGTCCAATCTAGAGATAAGGCAGTGGGGACTGAGCTGATGTGTTCTCCAGTTGCCAAACGGGGAAGCCAGGAACAGTGTTCTTTAGACACACACACGTACACACACACACACACGCACACACACGCACACACAGCAGTGGGAGGGTCTCAGGGAAAAAAACAATGTCTTGGGGAACCGTCCAGAGAGACTGGACTTCAAGGCAGGAGCGCTGATGGAATGACAGTGATCCTGGCCAATGGGGAAGAGCGCATTGGAGCATCGTCTTCAGGGACCAATCATTGACAAAGGGGGTGGAGCTTTTGTGAAGAGGACAAAGCCAGTGAGAACCCTGAAGACTGGAGGTGCAGCCAATGGGAAAGAGAGTGTTGTATCTATGGGAAATCCCAGGATTTGTCATCTTGGGGATGGGGCATCTTTGAAGGAGCAGTGAAGTCGATGGCACCATTCCCTGAAAACTGAGAATAGGCCATCACTCCCCAAGAAACCCATCACAGGCAGCTGTGCCAGGGAACCCAGTTAGGATCCAGAAAGAAGTGGCTGACTAGCTGGTGGATGGCAGAGTCAGCACAAATATCAGGGACTGACCCTCAGACAGGGAGTGAAAGGTTGTGTGTGGTCCAGCCTCAGACCCTCTCCTTCATGGGCATCTCCTCTCACCTCCTTTAATTGCCCCATCCCTGGACCTCATCCTGCAGACCAGGGTTCCAAAGAAAATGACAACAACGATTTAACGCTTCAGATCCATGCACTGTGTGGCCTACTGGGGGAGTGTGGCTTTCTCTGAATCTTCTTTCCACTTTATAGAGATGGGAGCAACCTCTGTGTGGGAGCTAACTCTTTGGGGTCACTGGCTGCCATGCCTTCAGCCTCTACATGGAGTAAAGGAGGAGGGAAGAAGGAGGTTTCAGATTGGTTAATTTAGAAGTAATTTAAACTGGTTAATTAGGGAGTCACTCACCTGGCATGAGTCAGCCCCATTGCTGTCGCCTGCACAGACCATGCCCTCTGTGACTTCCTCAGGGTAGGCTTCTTCACACTTTTTCTGGGAAAAGATTTCCACTTGTGCACAGTTGAGGGCATCAGGAAAGTTCTCTGAGGGGGTAGAGGTTGTAAGTTCCCAGAAAGAGCTACCCTTTCCCACCATTCCCATCTGGACTAACCTCCCTTCTGCAAACCCACAGGTGCACAGGGAGGTTTCTGACAGATTTCTCACCACACCCAACAAAGCCATGGTCCCTGCTGTTTCCTTTTCTCCACTTCAAGTGGGACCATTGGACTCTACCTTTTGTTTCTTGCCCTGAGTCATTTTCAAATTAAGAGTCAGGTGCTCTTAATTTGTGCAGGTGCTCCCTTGTTATATCTCTGTCCCACTCTGTCCAGTCTTCCCACTCCCAGACCACCAGGTTCTCAATCTCGGCTAAATTCTACTTCTTCCAAATGTCACCTCCTTCTAGAAGCCTTTTCTGACCATTTTCATTAAAACATCTCCACATCACTCCCTATCTTCTTACCATCCATGATACTTCACTATAGCTCTTAACTCTACCTCATATTTCATGTTATGTGTGTTTGTTTATTGTCTAATTCCCCAGCTGAGCATGCAACTCCATAAGGACAGGGAGTCATACAGTACAGCGCCTGGGGCCTGACAGATCCTCACCAGTAAGTGTTGAATTAAGGCCTGGAAGTGGAATTCATCTTTCTTATCAGCCTTTGGGCAACAGACTCGATGGAGGAAATGTCTATCTGGCACCTCAATGTGCCAGAAACTGTATGCTCACATCTCATTGAATCTTCACAGAAGCTTTTGGAAGGAGGGATGCATTCATTCATTCCCTAATTCACTCACCTACATAATCATTCAACAAATATTTATTAAGCACCACCCTGAATGCTAGGAGTACCCAATAAAGAAAATAGATATAACATGAACACTTATGGAAATCTATTCATTAGTTATCCCCATTTTGCAGATGAGGGATGTGAGGCTGAGGATGGGAAGGGACTTGTCTAGAGACAAGGGGAAAGAACCATGGTTCTCAGATCTACCTGATGCATGAACAGGTGGGTTTTCCCATCATCCCACTGTCTCTCTAGAAGTGAGAGTCAGAGAATCAGGGACCTTGATCCTGGCTTTGCTGCTTCCTGGTGAATCACATCGCCTCTCTGAGATGGGCCCCAATTTCTTTGCTGTGAAGCAGGACAAGAGGCTACCTGGACCTCAAAGTCCCTAAGGGAGGAGCTCAGTGGAGGTCCAGAGGTTTTGGTCCATAATGATGAGGGAGCTGGAAACCTAGACAGTGGGTCCTGGGGTGGGAAGGGTCTGGACTGTGAGTGATCTGGGCCCAGGAATCTTGGGTTCAAGAGGGGGAAATTGCTGAGAAGTCTGCTTTTGGGGGGCCATTGCAAATCCTTTGTAGCCCAAGGCTATTAATAAGATTGTATAAAATCCTGTACAACAAAGGTCTCACATGCCATTTTCCACTGTAGAGTAGAGATGTATCCATTCATCTGTTCATTCATTCATTCATTCATTCATCCATTCCTATTTTCGAGCCCTGCTTAAAAGTGTGTTAGTTTGCTTTCTTTCTCCCATCACTCCTATTAATATTCTAGCTTTCACTCTGGCTGGTGTGGCTCAGTAGATTGAGCACCAGCCTGTGAACTGAAAAGTTGCCAGTTTGATTCTCAGTCAGGGCACATGCCTGGGTTGCAGGCTAGGTCTCCAGTTGGGAGCATGTGAGAGGCAACTGATTGATGTATCTCTTGCACATCGATGTGGCTCTCCTCTTCTTTCTCCCTTCCCCGCTCTCTAAAAATTAATTAATTAATTAAAAACCTTTAAAAAATATTCTAGCCTTTAAGGTTCCTAACATGGGCCACTTGTAAATCTCAGCCTCACAGTCACCATCCATGCCTTCCTTATCTCCTTCTACAGGTAAAGTTTTGCCACTGGTCTGGAGTCTGAGGGGCCCGCCAGCTCCTCCTTCCTTCCCACTACCTTGGGGGCTGGAAATAGTGCCCCAGCCTGAGATGGTACACTTCTGGCCAGGTTGAGGGCAGTGATCTGTCAGGTTGATGGGCTTCACTTTGTTCCCGAGGGATGCTGATTCACATAGTCGAACGAGCATCAGATCGTGCTTGTGATCATCCCTCTTCCTGTCGTAGCAGGGGTGTGGGATGGACTGAGCTACAGCCCTTTCTTGCTCTGGCCCTTTCTGCAGTCTGTGATCTCCCAAGTGCACTGTGTACTTCCTGTAAGGATGGGGGTTAGTTTGGGACCCAGTCCCATCATTATAGCCCTTCCTCACATCCCAGAGTCCCGGTCCCAAGCCCTCCTCCCTTAGACCCAGGAGTCCAGGTCCCTCAGCCCCCTCTTTTCTCACACCTCCTCTCTTAGAGTCCTGGTCCCCAGCTCTCTCCTTCCCCAGGGGAAGCCCCCGCCTCCTCATTCCCCAGGCCCAGTCCACCTCGGCCCCAGGCATCTACTCACGGTTTTTCACAGTGGGCTGCTGTGAGAACCCAGTTGTCATCGACGAGGACACCCCCGCATAGCAGCTGGTTGCCCTGGAACAAGGCCACCTGCCAAGGCTGCGAATGGGGCTTGCACTCCTGGCCCTCTAGCACCTTGGACTCCTGTGCCCTCCAGTGCCCTGCAGCCAGATAGGAGAAGGTTGGATCACTACCCCCCACCCCAGGAAGGTGCATGGGTGAGTGGGGAGTGGGAGGCAGGAACACCATTGTGGGTTCAAAGGGACACACCCAGGTTCTCTGCCTGCTTCCTCATGTGCCCACACACCCTCACGTGTGGGGTTCCTGGCTTGCACATGATGCCACACGAATACACACGTACACTCACTGAAGCCCATGCCTCATCATACAGAGTTGCACACCCAAGCATGCTTTCACATGCTTCCACATGCGTCCACATGCTCCTACACTCCCATGTGTATCTGCACCCCCAACAAGCAGCTCTACAGGCTTGGTGTGCTCATGCCAATTTGAAGCATAACCTGACACTACTACTTGCTGCCACCAGTGCCCCAGCTCCACCCGCCCCCAGGAAAGCAAGCTCACTGAAGCCCCCACATGCAATTGCACCCACCCCACACCCCACCACATGCACCCACATGGCCACCACGGTATGCTCACAGGCTCACACCCGCCATCAGTGCCTTCCAGACCTCCTCACCTGCACAGGCTTCCAACAGCAAAAACAGGAACATCCAGGTGCACACTGCAGCAGGTAGTGGGTGTCCCATGCTGGGGTCTGGGGGAGGGAGAGCACAAGGGCTGAGAGGCGAGGAGGGAGGGAGCTGAAATCCTAGTAAGATCTTGGGATTGGGAAGGGAGCAGAGTATCCAGAATTGCTCTTCTGGACCCTGCAGGAGGAAGGGGCTAGGACTCAGATTCTTAGGTCTGAGTTAGGAAGGGGTGGGGCCCTACATTCCTGAAAATGAGGAGAAAGGGTGCTGGGGGTCTGGATTTTGAAGTTCCCAGGGAGAAGGGAGTTCAGATCCTGGACTCCTCCTGAATCTTGAGGAAGAGGAGGTGGGGGTTCAGATTCTTGGGTCCTGACAGAGGAAGGGCTGTAGGGTTCAAGTCCCGGGCCTGAAGGAGGAGGGGCCCCAGGGCCAGATGCGAGCGCCTGAGAATTTAGAGTCCAGAGGGGCGGGGTCACCTACTGGTTCCGACCCAGAGCAAGAGGCCCCGATACTTCAGCTGTCTGCTGGGTACAGGAATCTGGAGGCTTTTAACTGGGAATCCCCGCCTCCTGCTCCGCCTCCTCCTGTGCCGGAGCTGGACTGAGCATCCCTGGGTTTGAGTGAGGAGGGTTCAGGGGCCGAAAGGAAATCCTTGAGGGAGGAGGAGCTGGAATCTCAGGGTACGGAGGCAACGAGGAGGAGCTCAGTGCTGTGACTCCTGGGTTTCAAACAGGAAGGTGTAGGGGCTCCAACAATTGGATCTCGGGGAGGACAGGGCTGGGGACGCTGAATCCTGGGTCGGAGAAGAGGAGGAGGCTGGGGTCCTAGATTCCTGGGTTTGAACGAGGAGGGGGTGGGGGTCCGGACTCCTGAATTCAAGAGATGAGTGGGCTTGAGGCCCAGACTTTGAGACTGAGGAAGGAGGGGAGCTGCTGCCAATAACCCCGAATAGAAGAAAGGCGAGTCTTCTCGGTCCCGACCTCTGAGGGCGGATCGGACCCGCCCGCTGTCCCCCGAGAGCTCCGCGATCTGGGAAGGCAGGTTTGGGAGGTACGGTGACCTGGTTTCCCCCTTCCCTGGGGGTGATGGGACCAGCCTGAGCAGAACCCAGGAGGCCTGCTGCAATACGGCTGATGCAGGAAGACTTCGGGCAGAACCGACTAAAGGTTGAAGGGAAACTTTAACGTGGTGGTGGCTCCCCGTCTGCCCTCCTCCGCCCACCCGTTGCCCTTCCTCCACCCCACAAGGCAGGCAGAGAGAAGAAAGGACTCGGCGCTTTTATTGCAAAATCATCCATCGGATCTGAAGAGATCGAGACCCTCCCCTGCACTTCTCCTAGACTTCCCGGGGAGCATTCAAACCCAGAACCCCCCACCCCCCGAAGGTGGGGCCAAGGGGGGCGGAGCCAGACCCAGCCTGTGGGCCACTCGGGGAGGCTCCAGAGCGCCGGTCGTCAGGGGGCGTGGCCACATGGGTGGAGTCCAAGCAGGGACGTCTCATTGGGCAAAGTTCCGAGGGGAGGAGCTATTTGGCGGCTTTCAGTGCCTGAGGCAGGACCGCCAGCTGAGGCTGTTCCACAGGGTGGTGCCAGCTCTTGGCGAAGTCAGAGACAGGGCCTGGAGGGTGGAGGTGTCTCTATGCGCCAAGCCTTCTGAATATCCAGAAAGCTTCTCCGGGACAGCTGAGGCCAAGGGTGGAGACCACGGAAGCTGGAGCTTCTCTTCCTTACGCCCGCCCTCCTCTGGAGGTGTCCAAGGCATGAGGGCTCAGTTTTCCTTCATTGTTTTTCTGATCCAGCGCGAGTAGTGGCATACACTCGTGTAGACGGCGGGGCGCCGGGGCCTGGAGCAGGGCTCCGCGCCTCCAGACACCACACCAGCCAGGGTCCCGTGACAAATCAGGGGGCCCCCAGAGTCACCCTGTACACGGGGGGAGCGGGGGGGGGAGCAGAGAAACTGTTAGGCCAATTTAATTATGACACAACACAGGCCACTTCCCCCTTCCCTGGAATCCGCGGTTTCTAACTAGCCCCAAACCCAGACATACAGGTCTCCAATCCCTCCTCCCTCAGATTCAGGAGTCAGAAAAGTTCATTGCCTCCACCTCTCTCCTGGACATAGCATTCTGGGTCCCTAGCACCCTCTTCCCCCAGGACTTAACTCCAGACCCCCCAGTTTCCTCCTCCTTTAGATCGAGAATTCTTGGCCCTGGCCCCATCCTCTCTCAGGACGTCCCAGGTGTCCCAGAAGGATACACAGCCTCCTTCTCCTCACCTGGCAGGAGCCCCGGCCCCCCTCCCACAGGCCGGCACAGAGCATGCTCTTGGTGATGTGGCCTGGATATGCGCGGTGGCAGAGTCTAGGCTCCAGGATGCTGATGTTGGCACACTGCAGTGTGAGCGGGTACTGCACTGTTGAGGAAGGAGATCACAGAGGGTCAGCAGCTGCACCCATCTCACTCAGCACACCCGCCCGTCCTTCCTTAAGGAGGATCCACGGAGCCACAGCGTAAGATTCTCCAAGAAAGAGCCCTGGCTGGTGTAGCTCAGTGGATTGAGCGCAGGCCTGCGAACCAAAGGGTCGCTGGTTCCATATCCAGTCAGGGCACATGCCTGAGTTGCAGGCCAGGTCCCCAGTAGGGGGCGCACACGAGGCAACCACACATTGATGTTTCTCTTCCTCTCTCCCTCCCTTCTCCTCTGTTTATAATCTTTAGTAAAGTAATAAAAGTAAATAAAATCTTTAACAAAAGATTCTGCAAGAAAGAAACAAGAGGCAGGTGACAAAGAGAATCACAGCATAAAAGAGAAATAGATATATAGGAAGAGGGACAGAGGAAGGGAGAGAGGGAGACAGAAAGACGCAGAGAGCCAAGAGACAAGAAGACACATGTACAATTTGCCTAGAGAAAAATAGAGACCATAGCAGGGGAGAGACAGGAAAGGAATTTCCTCTTAAGAGGAAAGAAATTCTCAGAGGAGGCCATAAGGAAATAGAAATGGGCCCAGAGATATCTGGTGAGAGGCCGTGGATTAAAGGGAAGGAGATATTTACAGGGAGAAGGTCGTTGATAGGCACGGAGATAAAGATTTAGAGATATTCGGTAGAGATAGAGGGAGTTACAGCATCTAGAGACAGATAAGGATATGTAACCCTAACCACATATATACACACATATATACACACACACACACACATATATGTGAATATATATATATGTGTGTGTATGACCCTAACCATATATATCCATGTGTATAATGTATGGGTGCAAACTCAAGTGCATCCAGGGGCTTTATGGGGAAACAGAAGTTGTGGTTTTGTCTGCAGGCGCCACCTCCACACACTCTATCCAACAGTGGCTGCTCCTTTGGGAATGTGGGCCCAGCGTTGCCAGTTCTTTACAAGGGAATCCTGAAACTTGGTTTTTATGTAAAAGCTCCCAAGTTTTAGATGCTAACAGTGACAAATTTTGGCCTTTTTTTTTTATGAAGGCATTTTGAAAACCAGCACTAATGTGGGAAGCCAATTTGGCTAGTGGATTGTTGATTGGTGATTCTGAGATGTGTAGGACTTATTTCAGTTTTAAGATACATATATTTTTACATTTAAACGTCCTGAAATCAGGATGTGTCTTCTAGAAAATGGGTCACACAAGGGTCAATGGGACTTGTGCAATAATGAAGCACCTTACAATTTATAGCATCTTTGATTTGATGGAATATACAGGTGGATAGAGAGACAGACAGGTGGACAGATAGTGGATAGAGATGAAAAGGCAGAAAGAGAAGAGGAAGGATTTAGACCCTCCGTATGAGATGTAAGAGAGTATGTCATGGGTGAGGCTGTACCCATGGGGCTGGACACAGCCCCCCAGCCTGAGATGAGGCACTGGGTGCCTGGGGAGACACAGGTGCGGCTGATGTTGAGGGGCTGCACAGCAGGTCCCAGATGTGCCTTCCTGGGCAGACGGATCAGCATGATGTCATTGTTGTGGTCTTGAGCTCTGAGATCCTTGTTGAACTCAGGGTGAGGGAAGAAGTCCGTGGCTCGGAACAGCTGCTCTGGACCCTCCCATTTCCAGAGGTGATGCTCCCCGAGGCGGACCCACAGATACCTGCTGGAACATGCCTCAGGGGTCAAGATGAATGTCCACCAGGGTGCTGTGTGACTCTCTACAAGCTACCTATTTCCTCTGGCACCCCATCATATGTGTGATGCAAGAGTGCTGTGTGATTTTAAGGTAGACACACACTGTCTCTGGGCTTCTGATCCCCAGTCTGTTCCTTTGACTGCCTCTGCTATTGCAGTTCTCCTCCCAAAACTCACACCTTTTCCTAGGTCCATGCCAAGTGAGCCACCTTCTTCCTTGCCCCACCTGGAGCCTTAGTGGTGAACTGGGTCCCCTGGAATCACGTAGGCACATGGGGACTCCACCTACAACACAAAAACAGCTCCACCCCTGCCCCCACAGGTCTGGTGGCTTCTGTGGGGAGTGGCTCGGAGTGTGTTCCGGTGTGTACGTAGGGAGGGGAATAGGATATGGAAAATCCCCAAGTTTGGGATCGTCCGCATCCTCAGGCTTTTCCTGTCTGCTATATCTCTCACCCCTCAATGCATTTCCTCCTGAAATCTAACCTCAAGCTCTCTCACTGCACATCCAGTCTGCTTGCTCTGCTCTGGGTCTATGCCCTGGGCGGCGGGGCACTTTCTGAGGGTCTATGGGTCCACCCCCCAGGCTCTGCTCTCTCACATTAGGGATCAGGCCAGTCACCCGAGAAGGCCAGGTGTGAGGAGTGTGTGGTTATTTCTACCTCTGTACCTTTCTGACACTGTATTGCCTCGGCTCTCTATCCGGAAAACGAGCCCTTCCCCCATCCCAACTAGTTCTTGGCCCCGAATCCCTTCGACTTCCATATCTGTGCTTTTCTCCTCCTTTGTCCTTCAGGCTGAAATCTGAACATTGCTCTCCTAGCCTGGCGCACGGACCTGGGGCTGAAAGAGACCCCAGCACGGAGCAGTGCATGATGGGGGATTACCACACTGGATCCCATTCGAGCATCTGTGCTTGATCCCTGGAAGGAAATGCATCAGAGTAGGAAGGGCAGCCCCTTCCCAGAGATGGGCAGGCAGGGCTTTGGGTTCTAGGATTCTATTAGAACATCCAGAATCTAAAATTCTAGTACTCTAAGATTCTAACACCCTAGGAATCAACAACTTGTAGAATTCTACGAAGCTCAAGTTCTGGGATGCTATGAATCCGAGACTGTACTGTTCCAGTTTCTCTGAATCAAAAATTCTAGGAGTTTAAAATTAACTGAATTTGGGGGTGGCATGGGTGGAGGTGGAAGAAGGTATAAGCGGGGGGAGGGCGAGTGGTAATAGAAAAATGCAATAAAAAAGTAAAGTAATTGCCCTGACCAGTGTGGCTCAGTTGGTTGGGCATCCTCTCATAAGGCGAAAGGTTGCCATTTCGATTCCCAGACAGGGCACATGCCTGGGTTGTGGGTTTGATCCCCGGTCGGGGCAGGTGCAAGAATCAATCGATCGATGTTTCTCTCTCACATCAAAGCTTTTCTCCGTCCCTTCCCCTTTCTCTAAAAATAAATAAATGAAATCTTTTTAAAAATAAAAATTAATTAGTTGTAATAATAGTAATAAAATTATATGTATTATACCTATGACTTAATGAGCCTAGAATTCTAATATTTTTGGAGAATTAGACTAGAGCATCCTTATTCTAGAATTCTATAAATCTATGATTTGGGGAATTTAAAAATCTAGGGTTCAAATAGTTTGAGACTCTAGACTTCTCTAAACTAAAAGTTTGGTGATTTTAAGAATCTGGAATATTAGTATTCTGGGGTACTAAACCCACAAAATTCTAGAAATGTATGAATATAGCCTTCTAGAATTTCTTTTGCTTCAAGATTCTGGAATTCTACAAATCACAGTATTCTAGGAACGGTGAGTCAAAGATTGTAGGACCATGAGCACCTATGTCTGATGAATCTAGCCAGAATCTTCTGAATCTAAGATTCTAGTATTTTTCTGCTCATCCAGGACAGTTACTGAGCACTTGAAATGTGGTTGGTCTAAACCGAGAGGCATCATTTTTCCAATTTCAAAGGCCCAGACAAAAGAGAGGAAGTTATGGAATTTATAGATATTTAAGCATTGAGTGCATATTAAAATAACATTATTTTGTGTATATTAAAATTATTTTTTCTCGTTTCCCCTTTTCAACGTGTCTACCAGAAAACTGAAACTGACATGGCTACATTCTATTTCATTGGTAGAGCTGCTCTGGACTGGTAAGAGTCTAATAGTGTCTGAATCTATGGATTCTAGAATCTCTGAGGTTATCTCGTGATTCCGAGATTTTAGGAGTCTAGGATTCTGGATTTCTCTGGGTCAGAGTCTAAGATTCTTAGAGAGTAAATTTTGAATCTTAGGCTCTTAGAATCTGATTATATAAAACTGGAATTAGGAAAGTTGGCTCTGTAATTCTGAGTTGAACTTCTGGGAACAGAAATAGAGGCTCAGCCCTTCTTGCCTACAGCTCCCTCTTTTTTCTACCAGAGACCCTTGCCCCCAGCTTACCCTTCCCTTACTCCCAGCCCCCTCCCCAGAGTGGTCACTCACGGCTTGTGGCAGTGGGCAGCTGTGAGCAGCCAGCGGTCACTGATGAGAGTGGCCCCACAGAAGAGGTGGGTACGGTAGAAGAGACCAGCCTGCCAGGGCTGGGAGTGGGGGTCGCATTCCTTAGCCCCGATGGCTCTGGTGTCTGCCCAGCTGCTCCCTGGGGACAGGGGGGAGGCAGAGGAGTCAATGAGGAGCAAGGTGGGAGGGCTGGGGAGAGATGGTGAGGGCAGGAACAGAAGGCCGAGGGTGCAAAGGGCAAGCTGCAGAGGCTGCTGGGGCCAGAGAGGAGCAACAGGATGGGCAGGAAGGACACCGGAGCCTCACCTGCCAGGAGAGAAAGCAGCGCACAGACAAATCCCAGCTTCATGACCTCTGGGTGCTTGGGTCCTGGGTCCCGGCTCTGACATCCCTGCTTCTTTAAGGTAAGCCATGTCATCTCCTTCCTCCTCCCTGGGGCCACCCTGTGATTAATCAGGGTTGAGAAATGTTCCTGGGGGAGGAGGAAGCCCTGGGGCCTTGCCTAGAAACAAATCTTGAGAAGGGAGGCCATGCAGGGAGACCCTCTGGCAGGAAAGTCTGGCTGCCTGCAGGGTCAGGGCTTGGCTAACTGGGGCAGGGGGCCTAGGATGTAGAATTTTCCTTGCGTGTCTCCAGAAAGAAAGAGCCCCCATGCAGGATGTAGATACAGGATAATCTGTGGCCAGGAGGGGGAAGAGAGCGAGGAGGAAGATCCCTAAGGTCGGGCACTGAGGTGGAAGCAAGTTTATCTTGAATGCAGCTGTGGTGAGCTGGGACTGATGGACAGGAGCAATGCCAGAAATCAGGATACAGGGAGAGAGAACTGGGACTCAGAGGGAAGAAGCCACACAGGCAGGAAGGATGGGGTGAGATGGGGAAAGAGAAAGAGATAAAAGAGAGATGGAGATAGATACACAAAGAGATGAGAGAGAGAGAGAGAGGGAGAGAGAGAGGGAGAGAGAGAGAGAGGGAGAGAGAGAGGAGCAGAGACCACAATGATGGCTGAGAACTGTGGTCCCAACAGGAGGAAACCACACTTGTGAACTACTCCCTTCTTCACGTCCTCACCACCACAAAGACCCAGGCAGCTAACCTGCCTAAAACTCAGCACTTTTCCCTTTGTCTTATTCCCCCAGATCGTGGCTAAGTCTGGAGAACATTTTCTTGTTTTTTTTTTTTCCACCCGTCTTCTCCCCTCTATTTTCCTTCCCATCACCCCATTCTTGCTGTCTCTTCCCCGTCCCCCTTCATCAGGTGGGCAGCCCCGGAAGGGCCAAGCCCAGGCCTGACTCACCTCTGAGTCCCCAGAATTGCCCTGTTCAGCTGGGCTCAGGTGGGAGGTTTCAGAATATGTTAATTGAATGAGTGAATGTCCTCAAGATCCTTCTCTTCTGGGTAAACTCCTACTCATCCTTCATGACCCAACTTTAATGCCCCCTCCTTCAGGAAGGCTTCTCTGATTTCTTCAAGCAAAGTCCACCTTTTCCTCCCTTGAGGACTCATGATCTTTTCCACCTGCCCCAAGTCTGAGTAACAAGCTGGGTCTGGGCTCCCTTTGAATGCACCCTCACAATGCTATTGTAGTTTGGATCGTGCATCCTGGACCCGCAGTACATGGGTCCAAATCTCAACACTGGCACTTATGAGGTGTGTGAACTCGAGCTTCTCCACGTTGCTTCCTCTGTTAAGTAGCAATAGTAACCAGGGTCATAGGGGGATTACTGAATTCACACTATTAAGCCAAACAGTGTCTGGCACATGGCATGCATCAGAAAATATAATATGTCTAACCTTGTCCTACAGAGGCCTTCCATGACTGGAGTTCTCTCACTTCCTCTGGACAAGGATTCTTGAGACTAAGGACCGAATACCTACTATGTGCTAAGTGCCACACTAATTGCTCTTACAGACATCTCGATGGCTACCTTTATTGACTGTTTACTCTGCACCTGGCAGTTAGGTAAGCATTTCACATAAACTATCTCACTTCTCACAAGAGTCTTTTCCGTCTGATCTTCCCAGGAAGGGGTGGGGGAAAATGGAGGTAGAGCGTTCAAGTAATTTGCTCAAGGTCACACAATGAGTGATAGAAATACATTTTATTCTGTAACTGGTGAACTCCAATGGACCCGCATTTTGCCGTGTATAACATGCACCCACGTTTTTGACCGAAGCTTTCCAGGAAAAACCCCCCCAACCAACTTTCGTTTTAATTTCTTAATTCATATATATATATATATATATATATATATATATATATTTAAGATTTCACTTATTTATTTTTAGAGAGATGGGAAGGGAGGAAGAAAAGAAGGAGAGAAACATTGATGTGTGAGAGATACATTGACTGGTTGCCTCTTGTAACAATGCCCCCAACCAGGGGCTTGACCCGCAACCCAGGCATTTGCCCTGACTGGGAATTGAACTGGCGACCCTTTCATTTGCAGGCTGGTGCTCAGTCCACTGAGCCACACCAGCCAGGGCTTAATTCAATTATTTATTTATTTATAGGTAGATACTTGATTTTTGTAACTTTAGCATTTGTTTGTGAACATTATGGCACAAGAAATCTCAAGTAACAAGTAACTATGGAACACAAGAACAGATACAAGGTATATCAGGCACTAGCCATGTATAAGGTGCATCCTTATTTTTCCCTCAAACATTTGGGCAAAAATAAAGTGCACATTATACACAGCAAAATACAGTATCCTGTAAAAACGCCACACACTGCCTCCTCATCTGAGAAGACTTCCCTGGCTCCTCTGGAAATAGCCTTTGGCCGCCCCCCTTGGGGCACACTGTACTTTTTTCTGTTACAGCATTGATCAGTTTGTTATTCTCCACTCGACACTGTATTGAGTGGCTTCTGTGTCAAGGTGCTGTCCCAGGTGCTTAGAAAACCGCAGCAAATACAACAGGGTCCCTGACCTCATGGACTGAGTGGGAGCAGGGAGGGTGCAGATTATTATGGAGTATACAGATAAATGAGATTGGTTCAGCTATAACAAGTGCTGCAAAGGAAATAAAGAAAGCGATGAACGATTGACTTGGGGGGAATGCCTTTCGCAAGGGCAACCCTGGAAGGCCTCCTTGAGGAGGTGACCTTTGAGTGGACACCTGAATGCCAAGAATGTAAGGCATGCCTATCACCTTGACCTGACCAGCAGCTCCCTGAGGGCCCGGCCCAGTGTGATGTGCCTCACTGATGTTTCCGGGGTGTGCTGATGGGAGTGGGGGAGGAGTCAGCGGAAGGGGACCTGTGCAACAGTCTCCCATAGTCTGTGAGGGCAGGGGCCTGGTAGTCACCACTGTGTTGCCAGTCCCACACGGGGCCTACCATATACTAAATGCTCAATAAATTGGTGTTTGAAAGGGAAAACAAGAACCACCTGTGCTGGATGGAAAATTTCTCTTGCGATCATGTTCAGCTTACGTTACCACTCCAAAATCCAGGCTATGTGGGGTTTCATAGGGAGAAAAAGAACCCATTCGCCCACATTTTCAGAGCAAAATCTCAAAGACGATTGGAGATGGGGGTGGGGATGGAGCTGGACTTGAGTTATAAGCCTTGGGTGAGGAATGAGGATGGAGACTTGGTGGGGTGGGATTGTAGCTCTCGGCTGGTGAGGGGACACACGCAGCTGGATCTGACAGACAGCCAGGAAAATTCCCCCTGAATTTCAGAGGGCTCCTTTGCACGAACTTATCAACCGAGGTCAGGAGGGCTCTCCTGGTCCCTGAGGCTGGGATGGACGCAGGGTGAGGTCCCTCGGGTTCCAGTAGCCCCAGGACGGCAGAGAAGGTACAGATGACTCTAGCCGGCCCGGCTCCTGCAGGTACTAGATGAACTGGTGTTGGGTGGACCCGGACATGGGAAACAGTGGGAAGGAGGAAGGAAGTGGCTCAGAGGTGCTTCACAGAACTCGGAGGCGGGCGAACAAAGTGATTTTCCCATCAGCCCTTAGGAATGGAGCTGGGGATGGTGTGAGGGTGGGGAGGGAGGATCAGAAACTTCCCCCGCGCTTTTCTCCCCAGCACACAGAGTCACACACGTTCTTACCAGGACCTGTTCACACATTGTGACAACAAGCAACGTTTGGTTACAGTGCACCGCCCACGGTGCTGACGCTTTACTGGGCATTACCATAATGATCTACACACACACAGGTTATAGCATAGTCTCCTTACGACCATCTATGAGGTAGGCACTTCTGTGTCCCCACTCTCCACGGGAGGGAGGAAACGGAGGTCCGGAGAGCTCCTTGGCTTGTCGTGCCCAAGGTCACGAGGCAGGGGACAGTAGAGGAAGCCAAGGTGGGTGACTGATGACTCCGCTCAGAGAATGGCTGATCGCCAGCTCCCTTGCCTCTCTTGAACAAAACTTGGCCTCTGCCTCCTGTGCTCCGGGTTCAGCTGGGCAGAGAGGAGCAGTGGGCAGGAAGACGGGGGAAGAGGAGAGGTGTCCACAGGTAAGGGTGGGCGGCAGAGGTTGGAAGGGGGCAGGGGAGACCCATGCGGGTAGGAAGCATGGCAGAGTGCGAAGGCACCGCGGCACCACTGGGTCAGTGGGAGCGAATGGTTTTCTCAATCCAGGAGGTGTATTTACAGATCTGCGTATAGACAGCCGGGTGCTGAGCAGAGCCGCAGGGGTAAACGCCCCAGGAAAGGATGCCTTGCAGGGTCTCATCACAGATCAGAGGGCCACCGGAGTCACTCTGCAGGGAGGGTGAAGGACAGATCCAATGAATGCGCCCACACAAGGGCTGCCACTGGGGGGTCTGAGGTAGTAATGGGGAGGGAGGGGTCGGAATAGATATGAAGTGGGGTGGGATGTGGTGGAGTTGGACTTGGATTATGGCTGTTGGCTTGAGCAATGAGAATGGAAACATGATGGAGCTGAGATTCTAGCACCTGGCAGGAGAGGATAGAGATGGATTTGCAGAGAGAGGGGGATGGGCTGGGGGATTAGGAATGGCATGATGAGAGGAATGAGGCTCAGGATGGCATGGGAAGGAGGTAGGGCTGAGGACAGGTTTGGGCATGAGAAGATGGGCCCAAGGAGGCAAAGTTGGACATGGAGACGTGAATGAAAAAGTGGCTATGTATGCCCTGGCTGGATTGAGCACTGGCCTCCAAACCAAAGAGTCGCCAGTTCAATTCCCAGTCAGGGAACATGCCTGGGTTTGCAGACCAGGTCCCCAGTAGGGGGCGCAAGAGAGGTGACCACACATTGATGTTTCTCTCCCTCTCTTTCTCTTTCCCCTCCCCTCTCTAAAAATAAATACATAAAAGTCTTTAAAAGAGAAGAAGGGGCTATGTAAGACTAGAGTAACCACATAGGATGGTCTGATCACCGACCCTTAACTGGGCAGGTCATGGCCAGTAGTCATGTCCCAGGCCCACAGCAGCTAAGCTTAGCAAAGGCCAGTCTTTATTTTCATCAAACACTGCCCAAATTCCTATGCATCTAGGATAACATGCCTTTGAAATGTGAGAGAATCTACTTTTCCAAAACCCTCAGAGGTACAATAGTTGGCAGCAGATCAAGACCACAGAAGCCCTCGTTATCCTGTGGCCTGCATACCCTCTCTGTACTATGTACTGGAAATGTCAGAGGTTATCCTGGACCCGCCGAGGTCAAAGCAGCATGTAACTCCTCACATTACTTTGGGTCCGGTCTAGAGATTTCCAAGCTTCACTCTCTTCTGCCTCCCCTAATCCGACCATCAGTGGATTTCATGAAACCTGCTTGCATCTCATCTTTGATTCTGAATGTATTAAATAAACTGGGAGCCCTGGCTGTGTGGCTCAGTGGATTGAGTGCTGGCCTGCAAACCAAAGGGTCACCAGTTTGATTCCCAGTCAGGGCACGTGCCTGGGTTGTGGGCCAGGTCCCCAGTAGGGGGTGTGCAAGAAGCAACTACACATTGATGTTTCCCTCTCTCACTCTTCCCCTCTCTGAAAATAAATAAATAAAATCTTTAAAAAGGAAAAATAAATAAACAGGAAAACTCCAGATTCTGCAGAGCATTTTTGTGAATCCGTTGAGATCTTGCTTCCAGGCATATCCTCAAAATTTTGACTCAAATAACATTTCTATATAGGTCTGGACATACTGCTGTGGATGGGGATGAGGCTGGGGTAGGGATGGGATAGTGCTGGACATGGGGGTGATGTCTGCCTGGGGTGGCTACGGGGCTGGGGACAAGGGTGGGATCACCTGCTTTCCCATCACCTGCCTATGCTCAACCCATGAGTCAGAGACGCTACCTGGGTGGTCCCTACCTGGCAGGGGTCCTGGCCCTGGTCCAGTCCTGCACACATCATGTTGTTGCTGACAACACCAGGATAGAAGACGTCACACTCTCGGCGGCTCAGGATAGTGACTCTGGAGCAACTCAGGCCCTTGTTGTACTTCACTAATGGGAGAAAGCACTGGGTTGTCCGGGGATCCAGCCCCAGTGCTCCAGGACCCAGGAGTCCAGACACCCAGACTGTTCCCACCCCAGGCCCCCAGCACCTCCTCCCTCAGACCCAGGAGTCCAGGCCCCCAGTCCCTTCCCCCCTCAGACCCAGGAGTCCAGGCCCCCAGTCCCTTCCCCCCTCAGACCCAGGAGTCTAGGGCCCCAGTCCCTCCTCCCTTAGACCCAGGGGTCCAGGCCCCCATCCCCTCCTCCCTCAGACCCAGGGGTCCAGGCCCCCAGCCCCTCCTCCCTGGGACCCAGGAGTCTTGACCCCCAGCTCCTCTTGCCCGACATACAAGGCCCCGAGCTCTTGCCTCTTCGTGAAGCCGTGGTGCCCCAGCCAGCGACCTGGCACTCCTCCCCGGCCTGGGCACAGCTGCGGGGCAGGCGCAGGGCCTGGATGCGAGAGCCGAGCACAGCAGGCCTGCCCAGCTTCAGCAGCATGAGATCGTGCTCATCGGTCCTCCTTGGCAGGATGGGGCCGGAGCCGTGCTGGTACTTGGGGTGCACGACAGAGAGTGTGGTTCTGCGGAGCTGCTCGCCCTGGAGCAGCAGCAGGTGGTCATCCCCAACTCGAGCCCACAGTTGCCTGGGGAGGGAAGAGCCGTCTGGAGGCAAAACCTCTGCAGAGACTGAAATTGGACAGAGTCCCTGGGGAGACTGGTATAGGCATTGGAATGGGGTAGACACCTGGATCCCTGCAGGGGGCTGGGGCTCCTGGGTTGAGGGGGGGAGAGGACTGGGGGCAGACTCCTGGGTCTGAAGCAGCAGTGAGTGGAGGAGAGAGCCAGGCTTTTGAATTCTTGGGACATGGGGAGGAACCATGAGGTGTATGGGTCCCTGACTTCCGTGGGCGGGGGGCGGGGGCTCTCCTGGGCAAGCCTGTCCTTTCCCGCCTCCCTCAGGTATTCATGAGATGAACAATTTCTTTTAGTTCTAAATTCCTAACCACACCAGACCTTGACTTTGGTCTGCTGCGCTCAACTACCTACACTTAAATAGAATACAAGCAGAATCAGGATGCGCCTAGAAAAGCTAAGAAGGATCACACCTCCCCCTGGCGGCCACAGCACAGCCCCACCTTTCCTCCTGTAGAAAGCCCTCCAGAACGGACCCCCACTGGGCTGGGACAATTCCAGACCCCGTCAAGTCCAGCCCTATCCGCCCTCCACCCTTCCCACCCACCGCGAGGCCAGCTTCCACAGAAGCCTCGTGGCATCCCCGAGGAGCTCCCTACTTTTTGTTTCCACAGTGCGCGGCCGTAAGCACCCAGCTCTTGTCCACCAGGACACCGGCGCAGTGGAACGAGAGGCCGTTGAAGAGGGAGACCTGCCAGGGCTGCGAGCCGCGCGCGCAGGGGGCGCCAAAGGCC
>PVIA01007290.1:24415-85510 GCA_004024845.1 Tonatia bakeri
GGGCTGAGGCGCAGCATCCCGAGCGGAGCGAGACAAGGGGCGTGGCTGGCTTGGGGCGGGGCCTACTCCGGGCTGGTGGGTGGGTGTTGGGGTCCCTAGCGCTAGAGCGGAGTGCGGGGGTTGGTGGTGAGAGCTCACTCTCGCCTTGCCCCAGGTCTCTGCGCCTTCCGCCAAGCCCTGACAGCCGCCTCACCCCAGAGTTGCGCCATCAGCAGCGGCAGCAGCAGCTTCGCCTGGGCCAGGGCGCCAGAGGCGGCAGAAACGTGGAGTTGTGGGGGTCTCATGGCCGGGACCTGGGCTTGAAGGGCGAGGAGCAAGTTAAAAAGGGTCCTAACCAAGACCCTCATCCCGCTGTGCCCGCCCACTTAGCCTGGGCCACCCCAGCCCGCGGGGACCGTGTAACCTGCGACCCACGACCTCAGGGCGGGCCGACTGGCGATTCCAGCTGAAACAGCGGTAAGGGGCGCAATTATCCTAATGATGTCCCTGGCTGCGTCCTCCCGCCCTCCCTAAGCCGAAGGGAGCGCCCTCCCTCCTGGCTGGTACTGCCCCGCTGCCAGCCTCTTGGTGCTGGGGTTTCACCCTCCTGCACAAGTAGGGTAGGGGTCTAAAGGGAAATCGAGGCTCAAGCAGAGCTCCTGCCCGCGACTTGAGTATCCCCAACCATAGCGATGTGCATCCCGCCTCACCTGAGAGTCGCCAAAAGGAAGGGAGGGGACTCCCAAGGACCTTTACCCTGCCTTGTAGGCTGCCAGGATCCTCTGCCCAGGGACCCCTGGCCAGGCCTTCCCTTTTAACCTCACACAGCCCGGAAACTACCCCACCCCACCCTCCCTCCAGGGCCTCACCCCCACCTTTTCCCTCTCCCTAATTATACCGTGGGTGCGGCTGGCACCCAGCCTGGGCCCCAGATTCCTGTTCTGGGAGCGGCCAAGGAATACAGGCTTCTCCCATTGCTCGAAACACCCTTTTTGGAGTTGGACTTCATTTAGAATGTCCCTAGGTCTCTCGCTTCAAGAAATCTCCCCAGGTGGGGAGAGAGGGTGCCCAGGGAGCCCGAGGGTGGCGGGCACAGTGTTGGAGAGAGGTGATCGTGAGCAAAAGAGAAGATAAACAGGGAAATGCATGCCTGGAGTAATCCCGTCAGAAAAGCCAGGAGGCTGCTAGGGAGGGAGGGGGCCAGAGAGACAGGAGAGATCAGAAAGAGTAGGGGCCACAGAGACAGACACCCAGGAACAGAGAGAGGAAGATGGGGAGGCAAAGGGGGAGAAGGAGGCAGAGACGAGGCACAGAGGGATGCTCTGGGCTTGAGTCCAGCCCCACCATCAGAGCGGTGGGCTCGGTCAGTGTGTGCCCCAGGGACCAGCCCCCATGTGTGTTGCGGGGGAGGTTCCGTGTCAACCCCGTGTGTGGTCACCGCACATCCTCCCTGTCATCCGTGTGTCTCCAGGTGACATGCAGGCCCATGAATCACAGGAGGCTGCAAGAGGAGTCATCAGCACCTCAGCTGACTTCCTCACCTCAGGTGAGGAATGGGAGACTCAGAGAGGGCAGTGCCCCATGGGAAGTCACAGAGCAAGTCTGCCTAACAACCAGGAGGCCCCAGTCTCCACTCTGGGCTCTCACCCCTCACGCCAGCTACCTCCCCTGCCAGGGAAGAAGAACATGGGAAAAGAGCCTGGGCCCTGGACTCTTTGCCCGGAAACTTCCCCCGCGAGACGTGAGTTAATTCCAGAGGTTGTTCGAATAGCATTTTCTGCACCAATGGCAACGTCCAATCAGTGCCATCCAACAGGACAGCCGATGGTGCGTTTAGTACGTGTCAAGTGGGACCGAAGAACGACATTTCTGGTTGTATGGGGTTGTAATTTCAACAGTCACCTGTGGTTAGCCTACTGAGTTGGCCTGCACAGCTCTCGGGGAACCACCTATGTATCATGGAGGCTGGAAACAAGACAATGGCAGCTCCCCTGTGCTCAGTCTTCACTAGCGTAGGCACACTGACCTCACGTGCTAGTGTGCTTTTTGTGTGCAGGACTTGACAGGTGAGGAAACCGAGTACCAAGTCAATATGGCTCAGTAATTAAGTCACCCCTGCTTCAGAACTCCTTGCTTTTCTGCTTCCTGCTGTGTGTCCATGAGCGAGTGTCCGTTTCACTGTGCCTCAGTTTCCTCCTCTGCAGAATAGGTATCATAATTGCACTGACCTCATTAGGTTTTTGGGAAGGTTCAGTTAATTGACACATCTGAAAGCCCTTGGGCCAGGGTCTGGCACACAGTAAACATTCAAAAGACTGATGTTTTATTAGCATAACATTTGTGCCAGGACTCTCTTTGGGGCTGGGGCTACAGCAGTGAACCCAACAGGTATTGATCGATACTCACTCTCAGAGTCCCAGCTTAGTGCGAGGCTGAATGTGAACTCAGGTCTCGCTAATTCCAAACCCAAGTTGCTTATTAAGCTGTAGCATCTCGCCAGTCAAGGAAGCCCAAAGAGAGTGTGTAAAGGGGTCGTGGCTTGGTCTCCATGATGGACAGTATGAATGGGAACCACACCATCACGTAAGGATGGGGTGCTGGTGAGGGTGGTGAGCTGGTCCCGGCTAATTGTTCTTCATCGTCTCCTTGATCCAGTCCACGTATTTGCACACCTTCGTGTAGACGCCAGGCTTTCTGGTGATAGCACATGGGTCCTGGCCCCAGGAGATAATGCCTTGAAGAGACCCGTTACAGACCAGAGGACCTCCAGAGTCACCCTGTGGGCAGGGAGAGAGAAAACCAGTCAGAGAGGATGGGGGCTGTGGGAGAGGGGACGGGGTTGGGCGTGGCGTTAGGCAGGAGGCGGGGCTAGCGTTGGGAGTGTGGTGAACGTTGAGGAGAGGATGGGAGGTGAGGTTGGAGTTATGGGTAGGAGCCAATGTGGGGTTAGGGTTGAAAATGATTAGGGGGATGGGTTAGGGTTGGGATGAGATTGTGGAGGTAGGTGAAAACACAGTCGAGGTTGGAGACCCAGGCTCCACCCTCTCACCTGGCAGGAGTCCTTGCCGGACTGCTGGACACCTGCACACACCATGGTGTTCGTGATGTTGCCAGGGTAGGCGTTCTCACAGTCCTTGTGGTCGATGATGGTGATGTTGGCGCATCGCAAGGTGTGGGGCAAGTGCACTGTGGAAACGTCAGGAAGGGGAGTGGAGACTGCCAGCCTCCTGGCTCCGTTCCCTCTCCCCAGAGCTGGTTCTGTGCCCCGCACCCACCCCGGGCCTTGCCCTGAATCCCGTCCCGTGTTCGCTTACGGCCAGCTCATCTCTCTTGCTTGTAACCACAGCTATCGAGTAAGTTCTCAGTTGCTCTATAAGCATTATCTCCCATTCAGCCCAATTAGGTGGGCGTGACTAAGGCTCATTTTATGGAGAAGAAAACCAAGGTTGAGAGAGGTGAAGCCTCTTGCCTAAGGTCTTACGGCAGCAGGTGTGGACCTGGGACCACACTTCCCACCTGTCTGACTCTGAGGCCCACACTTTGGTCTCCGCCTCCTGCGCCGCCCCAGCCCTTTCCATCCCTCCTTTCAGCCTATCCCACTCCTGACACCCCCATGCAACCCCCTCTTCTAACACTAGGACTCACTTCGGGGTTCCCTACACCTTCCCACAATCATGGCCACCCTGCCCCCCACCATGCCCCCACCCGGTGGAGCTCCTACACTGGGGGCTGGACGTGCTGCCCCAGCCAGAAATGAGGCAGCTGGTGCCCGGAGAGACGCAGTGGGACGACAGGGTGAGGGGCCGCACCGCCCAGGTGATGAAGGCCGGCGCCGCCATCTTCACCAGCATGATGTCGTTGCGGTGGTCTTTGTTGGGGATGCTGTTGTTGAAGTCTGGGTGTGGGAAGGACTCTGTGGCGACGCGGATCTGCGTGTAGCGGTCCCGCTGGTGGAGGTTGTGCTCCCCCAGGTGAACTGTGTATTGGCTGAGGTGGGAGAGGCCATTGGTCAGAGGTGCAAGGGTTGGGGGGAGACAGGGGGTGGGGCGAGAGGCACTGGGGGAGGGGGAGATTTGAGTGCACAGGAGGGAATGAAGGGCCACACCTCCACTTCCAACCTCACCCTTGGCTCCCACTGAAACCCCTTCCTAACTACACCCTAATCCAACACCCAGCCCCGTACCCGTACCCAGTCCCAACGTCCTCCGTGCTTCCTTCTCAATCCCAAGTGGGCCCCACCATCAGGGCTAACCCCACCCCACTTTTCTCAGCCCATCCACATTCTCCCCATCCCCAAGCCTCTTTCCATCCATCTCCCGTCTCCAGCCCCCTCCCGACCCCGCCCCAGCCCCCGCACCCACGGCTTGCGGCAGTGGGCAGCAGTCAGGACCCATTTACGGGCGATGAGGGTCGCTCCGCACAGCAGCCGTGTGTTCTGGAAGAGAGCCACCTGCCAGGGCTGAGAGTGAGGGTGACACTCGTGCCCCTGGATGATCCTGGTCTCTCCCCCTACATGCCCTGCGGAGGGTGGGGGCACAAGAGGGGGCTCAGGCATGAAAGGACTCCCAGGAGAGATGGGGTGAGTGTCAGTGCCCCGGCCTGGGGTCCCACTGGGAGGCACTGTGTGGACGGGCCAGATGATAGACCACTGAAATCCTTTCATCTCAGCTGGCCGCTAGCCACTGTCCTGAGCTCTTTGAATGTCCCCAACTCCAGCCCGGCAGACCTGGTCCCTCCCCTGGGACCCCCTTGACCTCTCCTCCTTCTAGCACCTGAAGGGCTTCCACCATAAAAGAAGGACCACATTATGACCCATACATCCATTCAGATGCCCTCCGGGTTACTCTGTATTTTGAACATGAGCCCTGTCCATGTCCAGAATGAGAGGGCTGGGGGATTCTAGAGGTCGCCGAGGGAGGCCCATACCCTTCCCCCGCCGTACCTGTCACCAGAGCAAGTATGATTAATCGCAGAATCGTCATGGCCTGGAGGGGGAGAAGGCAGGCCCCAGGGTCTTCTGAGAACAAGTACAAGGGTCTGAATCACTTTATGGGGAGACTTCGGACTAGGTCATACCCTTTCCTCTCTCCCTCCGACTATCCCCAGGGAAAAATTCCGGCCTGGAAGAATCCCCTTATTCTCACAGCGCCCCAACCTCCAAAACCTTACAGTGAATCTTTGGTAGGGAGGGCGGCCTAGGGGCCTGATCTTAGCTCGAAGCTTCTCGTATCCAAGGAGGATGTGGAAGAGGCTGGGAGAGGCTATGGCCAGGGCAGGTGATGGGCTGGCCCTGTTTTAAGTTGCCCACTGAACCCCTGAGATTCATTTTGCAGAATGCTTTTCTCTCCTTGCCCACCTGAGACCTGGCCAGGCCCCAGCAGCTCAGGGCAGGACAATAAAGGGGACTGGCACCATGTAGCAACCACCCAGGGGGATATGGGCCCTTCAGGGGTTCCCCAGGGTGCAGAGGGGGCTCTGCCTGGGATGGTGTATTGAACCTAGTCCTGCTGAACCCTTGCGCCTTGGAAGGACAACTGGACAAAGCTGGGAGGGAGGGGCTGGTCACAGGAAGAGTCAGTGCCCTCAGCTGCCCTGGCCAGCAGGGGTGGAGGTGGAGGGCTGGACTCAGTGACAGAAGCTGGGGTCAGAGGTCACCAAGGTTGGGGGCAGCCTATTGGAGAGGCAGAGAAAAAAGGACAGCCCCCACCCAAGCCTAGAAGGACAGATCTGAGGGAGAAATGGTGCCGAGGCCCAGGAGGCCTGGTGCTCTCTGTCTGGTGCCGCCTGCAGGGGGAACCTCCCCTTCCCTCCCAGACTCACGAGCTCTGGGGCTGGGGCTCCGGGGCCCACGGTGGTGGTGGCAGCTGCGGCAGGCTGGGGCAGGCTGGGCCGGAGTACAAGGCACCAGGCAGGCAGGCAGGAGGGGGGTGGCCCGTGATGACTGGGCCTCCCAGCCCTGCCTTATTGCCCCGGGGGCGGGGTGTATGTGGGGGCCCTCCCCAGACGGGCCTCAGAGGCAATGCCACCCTCCCGCCTGCCTGCTGGCCTGTGTCACCTCTCCAAGCCCCTCTCTTCTCTGCTTCTCTTGGTTTCTCCCATCCATCCCTCTGTTTACATCTGCCCTGTCACTCCAAATCTCTCCCTTCATCTGTCATTCCCCACCTTTCTGTAACTTGCATGCATGTCATTTTTATGCCTTGGTGTGGCTCAGCCTTTCTGTCTTCATCTACTTCTGTTTTTGTCTCCCATGCTCTCTTATTCTTCTGGGTGTCTCTCCCTGCCTCCCTCTCTCCCTCCAGCTGTCTTTTTCTCGCTCTCCCTGTCTCTAAAGCCCTCTTCTCCTCCCTCATCTCCTGTGCCTGCTCCTCCTTCCTCACAGCCTGAGCCCAGGTGGGCCCCTGGCCTCCTTTGGGCCCCTCCCTTCTCCATTCCAAGGTGGGGCTGCTGCCAAGCGAAGGGGCAGGACAGCAGGGTGGGGGAGGCAGGTTGGGGCCTGTGGTAGTTGAGGCCTGAGAGTGGGAAATCAGGGCTGCTCTGCAGACCCTTCCCTCTGCTCCTCTGCTCCTCTCTCCCCGCTCCCACTCTGCCAGGAACCCCAGGGTCCTTGGATTGCAGCCATGGCACTCACTCGCGGTGTGACCCGGGTCCGATGACTTCCCAAGTCCGAGCCACCTCATTTTCCTCTTCTGCAAACTTGAGGGACAATCCCTGTTTCTCCTGGCTTGTTATCGATTAGATCTCCTTGCCGTCTTGCCCTCTTCTCTCCCCTAACCGGATGCAGAGCAGGACTGCCGGGTAGGCCTGGCTTCTGGCAGCAGCCAGGCCTGGCCCCAAACCTCAGCTCTGTCTCTTCCTCCCTCGATGACGTAGGACAAGGGACTCCACCCCAGTGAGGCTCAGTTTCTTCATCTGTGACAGGGGGTGACGGCCCTGCCTCGGGAGGTTGGGACAAGGACTTTGGAGGAGTCGAGGATACTAGGCGCTCGCCAGAAGTTCCCCCAGCTGTCATGACCACATCTCAAATTCTACTTCCACTCGCTGGGGAGAAGTTCTCTTCCCACCTCCAGGAGAGGCGGTGGAGATGGACCCCAAGGGGGTGGGCAGGACTATTCTAAGAGGTAGGCTGTGTCTTCTTGCCTTCTGAGGGCTGCACCCCACCTTCTGTCATCGCAAGCATAAAAACAAACCCACATTAACTTTAATGTATGCTCAACTCCAGCAGAACCAAGTCGCCATTGGCTAGGTGGAGGAATGTTACATTTTACAGACATTTAACTAAATGGTCATGAATTTCGATTTCACACATTGTCATTTGGTATCTTGCAGCCAATAATTTTTTCTACCTTCAGGTCCTTATGAGCCCTTGAAAAGCTCTGGGTTGCTATTCTTGTTGTGTCAGATGAAGAAAAGTGCACCTTCCCCTTTTTTTTTGTTATAAATAACTTTTTCTACTCCATGTCTGTGTGGCCCCCAAGGGAAAGCCCTCACCCTCTCTGATCTGTATTTCTACACCTGGGAGTAGGGGAACTCAGGAGCACCCCCCTTCATTCTCAACCAGCACAAGAATACCACATAGACATCACCCATTCTCAAGCTATATTTATTCCAAATAGTCACATACTCCCTCCTCCCGGAACCATGGGTCTTAGAAGGGCTGGCTGGAGTTGGAATTCCAGGAAGAAGATCCTCAGACCAAAACGAGCGAGAGTTGGGGCTGACGGTGGAGGAGGTGCTGGAGCTCTGGGGGTCCCAGTGGCCCCCAAGCTGGGGGTGGAGGTAGAAGAGCAGGTCAGTTGTTCTGTATGACCCTCTGGATCCAGTTCACATATTTGCAAATATTGGTGTAGACTCCAGGGATGCCTCCTTGCCCGCAAGGCCCCACGGACCCCCAGGACACCAGACCCTGAAGGACGCCTCCACACACCAGGGGGCCACCAGAGTCGCCCTGAAGGAAAAGGGGAAAGGAGCCCGGGCTGAATACGGGGGAAATCCTGTTCCCATTTCCCCCTCCCCAACCCATTTCTGGGCCTGAGGACAGGGGCTCCAAGACTTGTCATGAGAGAAAGAGCACAGCCAGGTTCCAGAAAGATAACAGCAGCGACTACACAGTAGAGAACAAGCCCTAGGAGCCAAACCCAAGGAAGAAGGGTGGCAATCTGCAAAGCGTAGAGAGGTCCCTCAAGGACAATGGCTTTGGCTCTGGCCAATGAGGGAAAAGGACACCATCATCAATGACCAATCCCAGAGAAGGAGGGTGGGGCTTCACAAAGGGTAGAGAGGTCCCTCTAGGACAATGGCTGGGACCCTGACCAATGTGGGTTGAAAGCACAAGCACCAATAACCAATCCCAGCAAATGAGGGCAGGATTCCATAAGAGTTCTCTGGGGAGTGATGGCTGGGGCCCTGGCCAGACCGGTGGGGCAGGCCTCCGCTCTGGAGAACCCAAGAGGGCAAGGTAGCAGAATTTGAGGGTGAGAGATCTCTCCGGCCCTCTTTGCTGCCTCCATTCCAAAATCTCTCCCTGGGGCCAGTATCAACTGGAGGATGGTAGGGGGAAGACTCAGAACTGAAGAGGAGGTAGGTTACCTGCATGAGCTCCAGGTGCCCTGCCGGCTTGTGCTTTGCCCTTCCCCAACTCCCTCTCCTCTCTCTGCCCACCCTCCCTCTCTTTGTCCTCCATTCCCTGGCTCTTCATCCTGCTCTGTCTCTCTCCTTTATTCTGTGCCTCTGCTTTTTTCTGACCTCAGCTTTCTCCCTCACCCCCTTTCTCTGACGCACCCTCCCCATTTCCTCTTCTCTGTCCCCTATTGCCTGTCCTGGATGACCATGCATTACCTGGCAGGCATCCTCCCCCGGGACGCCACCTGCACACACCATGTTGTCCGTGATTCTCCCAGGGTACACAGCTCGGCAGGTGGCAGCGGAGACGATGGAGATATTGAGGCACTGGAGCAGGTCTGGAAAGGGGTCTGGGGGTGGAAGATGGATGCTACAGTTACCCCCTACAGCTCCTCACTTTGTAGCCACATCCCTCCTCTCAAGGAAGCTCAGTCCAAGCCTCTAACCCATCCCCTCCCTGTGACCTCCTTTGCAACCCTCAAACCTCCACATTTTGGATTTATGACTTGATTTCATAGTGACCCTTGACCTAGTCCTGTTATTAACCTCTAACTTTGAGTGCTGTAACTCTAGACCCTCCTTGTCCCTCCAACCTCAGATACAGTGAATGCAGACCTGACCTCCTGACCTTTAGTCTCAGCTATCGTGACCTTCAACCTTCAGTCTTGTTATCCTTTGATTCCAATTTGACCTTACGTCTTCTCTCTCCTGACCCCATATTTCTTCTCTTCACCTTGAGTTCCAACCTCAGTTCTGCATCCTCTAAATCCTTGGCCCCTACTCCAAAGTGACCTCTGATCCCAGTGTATTTGAACTCTGACTGTGTGACCCCTAACCTCTGGCTCCATCCCCAAACACAATGGCTTCCCCCAATTTCCATCCTTAGGTTGTGGTCAGCTTTTGCAACATGTGTATCATATGACCTCAACTCTTCAATGACCTTGACCACCAAAGTCTATGACCCATGACCCCATGATCCTGTTTATATACGCCTTTTGCTCCAGCCTGATGATGTTTGATGGCATTCTGACCTCTAAGGACATCCTTGACCCATGACTTCTGACTCCATACTCAACTCTTTAACTGCTTGGTCTCCCAAGACCTGATCCACCCTTATCTTTGGCCCCAGACTACAATCCTGATGTTTGAACATTTACCCAACCTTCCTCTGACATGGTGTGACTCCTGATTTCTCACCCTCCACCCAGATTGTGCCCATCCTGATCCCTCAGCCCAGGGCCCCTTACTCCACGGTTGGTTGGTGGTGCCCCAGCCTGAGATGTGGCACTGGGTGCCAGGCGCTGGACAGCTGGTGGGAAGGGCCAGGGGCTGGACACTGCGGGTCAGGAGGATGGGGGTGCCCAGTCTCAGCAGACGCAGGTCATGCTCGTGATTCCTCCGGCCTCCCTGGTAGTCGGGGTAGGTGACGGAGAAGCCGCTGCGCCGGATCTGTTCCGTCCAGTCCAGGCGACTGAGGCTGTGCTCCCCAAGGCGCACCCAGTACCTGCTGGGGGTTGCTTTGGCTCAGCAGGTGAACCGCTCCCAGGCTCCCAGGCCCTCCTGCCTCTCTCTCACAGCCCCCGTTCACTGGCTCTCATTCTCTGTCTCGGGTGCCCTCTCTACATCTCTTGGTCTCTGTCTCCATCACCCAGTGATCCCCAGGGCACCTCATTGGGTCCCCTTCTGATTCTCTCAGCTGGCGAGGCCCACAGGGGTAGGAGCATTGTTTAGTCTCCTTTGCTGCCCTGTTCCTACCACCCAGGAGCCTGCCTGGGCTGTCAATCTTGTCGACAAAGTGAATTCTCTTCTCTGTCCTGCTTGGATTTCTCCCTGTCCCCACATCTCTCCATTTCTTTGTGTCCTAAACTTGCCTTTCGCATGAAATCCAGAGTGTCAGATTTACAAAGACCAATGCTGTCGTGTGACAGATGGGGCCACTGAGGCTGCACAGAGTTTGGGTCAGGCATGAGCCCAGGGCCCAACCTGGGTCAGAGAATGGCTGGGGGCTGGTGACAGATGCTTTATAGGAAAGGGAGTGGGATTTGAAGGAATGGGAGGTGGGTAGGCAGGTTCCAGGACCTTCCACCTGCCCTCCACCCCACTGAGCCCTAGCCAGCCCCACCCCAGGCTCATTTTTTGAGAAAGTCCTACCCTTTGTCTAACCTCAGAGTCTCTTCTGGCAGAACCATCATATCCTTCCTCCTAGACACTCCCTCTCATGAGCCCCTACCCCCAGCTCTCTCCTCCCATCCTCCATCTTGGCCCACTCTAGCAAGAGACACAAACAGGGGGCTTACCTGCCGCTGCAGTGAGCAGCTGTGAGGACCCACCTGCGGTCCACGAGGACCCCCCCACAGCGCAGGTTGGCACCTTCAAACAGCCCCACCTGCCAAGGTTGCGAGTGAGGAACACACTCTGTGCCATTATAAATCTTCTCTGTGGATGCGTGGCTGAGCCCTGAGGACAGGGGTAGGGGCCAGAGAGGTGAGGTCAGAGGTGAGGCCAGAGATTGTGGATCAGATGTAGAAACACATCCAGAGATGGTGAGGCACAGAAAGAGAAAGAAGCGGCAGGCAGACCGAGACCCTGAGAGATAGCCAAGCACAGGGAGACACCTAGCGATGTACAGAAAAAGATACAGTGTAACACCAAGAGGTACAGAGAGGAAGAGAAAGAGGGAAACAGAAAGACAGAGAGTTGCTTGAAGACACAGAGAGGAGAGATTGAGAGCAAGAGAGAGAGAGAGAGAGAGGGAGAGAGAGAGAGAATGGAGACACAGTGGCAGGGGAGATAGAAGGTGGATCAAAAGATACAGGGAGAGGCGAGGGGACCCTGGGTGCTGGAGGTGAATGAAGGCACAGAGTCAGCCCTTCTCCCTGCCTCACCGCCAGGCTGGGGCTGGCACTGAGATGGGGAGATGAGTGTCCCTTCGTGGGGGAGGGAGGGACTCCCTTTCCCTCTGAGGAACTCACCAATAACACACAGGAGCCAAAAGATGCTGGACCCCATGGTGGGCCTCCTCCAGGTTCTGGGGAACAGGTTGGGGGGGTGGTTCTCAGAGATGGCCCTCTTCTTGTCAGCCCACTCCTCCTTTCCTCATCCTTCTCACATAAGCTCCAAGAAGAGGGGATGTCCTCCCCGCCACCCCCAGTCTCTGCCCGTTTCCTGGCCTGTCACCCCCTCACCTGTGACTGCCTGCCTCCTGCTCACCTGGTCTCTCTGCCTGCTGGGTCCTCCATGTGGCTGTTGCTGCCGTTTCAGCCTGTCTGTGTCTCTATTATCTGCCTGCCCACCTACCTGTCTATCTCATCACCTGCCGGCCAGTCAACGCTCCCACTGTCTACCTGGTTTCTCAGCCAACCTGTCATGCTGCCCCACCTGATCCCCTCCTGTCTGTCTGTCCCCAGCCGCCAGCGGCTGACACAGCTTTTAACTGTCTTTGTTCCAGCCCATTCGGTTTCCTGGTTGAGGGAAGGGGATGAGGAAGACACTGGGTGGAGTGCCCTCTAATCCCCTGGAAACTCTTCCCAACTCGGATGACTCTTAATTGAGCTTCGCAGATGAATGGAGGAAGGGGAACCGGGAGGGGGCCTGGGAAGGCTCTAGAGGGAAGGCACGACTCTACCCTTTCTCCCCTCCTCTTCACACCAGCCAGCAGTTCCTCCCGCCCCATCTCCTGCTGTTGACTCAAGGTGATCTGGGAACTGAGCTCTAATTCCAACTCCCGTGAAAAAGGCTTGGCGAGGGTGGGGCTCACGGACACTGGGTGAGGGGGGAAGTGAGAGGCAGGGAAACCTAAGGCAGAGAGAGCCTGGGAAAGAGAAGAGGAGGAGGAGGAGGAGGAGGAGGAGGAAGGGACTTCACATGAGGTGACAGAAGAGGGTTTCCAAACTGGGTTCTGTGGATGTCTAATGCTGACTGAATGTTGTTTTTAATGATAAGATTTGTATTTATTGAGTTATTCATGGGTTGACCCTTGTATGCACCCTGACTGGAGATCACGCCTGCAACCTTGGTGTGTGGAGGGCTACCTGACCAGGGCTCACAAAAGGTTTTTCTTTGCAAAAGGGCTTCCTCTGAGAAAGGAACCGAAGGGGGAGGGAACTGAGAGGAGAGGGCTCTGTGCTCCACTCCTATGTATTTTGGTGGTCTTTTCCTCTCTGAATTCAGAATCACAAAACTTCAGGTTTTGATTTGTTGTGAAACACCACCTAATTTCTCCCTTTTTTTGGATATATTTTTGTGTGTGTAGGGGGTGAAATCTGGTTTATTGAGATGCAATTTACATGCCATAAAATTCACCTTTTAGCTTCAGTCAGAAGCTGTGGTTCTGGAACCTGGGCCCACCTGACTTTTCAAGAAAAGCTGGAAATTCAGATTATGTTGGGACATTTCCCAACTTCCCATATTGGCCAATCTGCCCTTCCCCAAAAACAGCCATGGGCCCAGCACAGAACTCTCTCTCCTCCCTCCCCTCTCTCTGCTTTTCCTTTCCTCCTCCTCCTCCTTCCTCCTCCTCCTCCCGTTGTTGTTGTTGTTCTTCTTCTTCTTCTTCAGTAAAATTCACATAACATAAAATTGGGCATTTGAATGATTTTATAATCTACAATTCAACAGATCCCACTGCACTTACAAAGCTGTGCAACCATCACCACAACCTAATTAAGAACGTTTTCATCACCCCTCAAGGGCCCCCCATGCCCATCCAGCTGATGTCCATCAGCTGATGAATGGAGGAATAAAATATGGTCCTTCCACACAACGGGTATTATTCAGCTGTAAAAAAGAATGAGGCACTAATAGGAGCCATAGCATGGACAAACCTTGAAAGCATGAGGCTGAGTGCGGGGGGCGGGGCGGGGGGGAAACAGACATAAAAGACCACATGTAGGATTCCATGTGTATGAAATGTCCCAAATAGCCAAATCCACAGAGACAGAGAGCAGGTTAGTGGCTGCTGGGGACTGAAGGCAGTGGGGAATGAGGAGTGGAGGGAGGGCTTAGTGCTTCTCTTTGACACAGAAATGTGCGGTCTGCGGCTTCTGCCTGGAGCCAACCCCGTGTTCTTGTAGCTGAAGCCTCCGAGAGCAGAGATTGGGTTGCAGCTCTGAGCACCTTTGCCAGGTCCCCCAGGAAGTCCCCTCACCTCCTGATCTACTCTTGGCTCTCATCAGACGCATGGCGTGAAGCCCGCTGCCCAGAGAGAACTCAGCCACCCGACACCTGGTCACAGATGTGGAAACGGAGGCGCCGCTAGATGAAGGAAGACACATGCGCAGCAGGTGAGTGGCCGAACCCCAGTTCAAACCCAGGCAGGCTGTCTCCAGAGTCTATGTTGTTAATCATTGTCCAAACGCACGAATGAACAGATGGATGACCGAATGAGGGCACGTGTGAATAGATGAACGTAGGACCTTTCCTATGGGTTTCAAAGAAAGAGGATAGCTTTTGGAACCCTGCAGACAGGGTTGGACATTCGGTTCATCCCACGACTCACTGGGGCCATTGAGTCCCTCACTTGTCCTGACCTAGGTGGCCCATCTGAAAAATGGGGCTGGGGGGAAGCTAAATGTCTCCACATGGTTTCCTCTCGGGATCCTCAAACATGGTAACAAAGGTGGGTGGGGGCCCTGGCTGGTGTGGCTCAGTGGATTGAGTGCCGGCCTGTGAACCAAAGGATTGATGGTTTGATTCCCAATCAGGGCACGTGTCTGTGTTGGACCCGGTTCCCCAGTGAGGGATTCGCAAGAGGCAGCCATACGTTGATGTTTCTCTCCCTCTCTTCCTCCCTTTCCCCTTTTCTAAAAATAAATAAATGAAATCTTAAAAAAAAAGATGGGTGGGGATAACAGGTAGGTGAGCCGTAGACACTATCAAAATTGCCTGTGCCAATTTATTTCTTTGCCTTAGCCTGGTTGCTCAATTGGTTGGAGGGTCATCCAGTACACCCAAAGGACTGCAGGTTCAATTCCCGGTCAGGGCACATATCTAGGTTGCAGGTTCAATCTTCAGTAGGGAAACGTATAGGAGACAGCCAGTCAATGTTTCTCTCTCACATCACTGTTCCTCTCTCTCTTTCCCTCTTCCTCTCTCTGAAAATGATACAAATATCCTTGGGTAAGGATGAAAAATTTATTTATTTATTTTTAGATTTTTTTCAGTTTTTTTACTTAAAAAAGATTTTATTTATTTATTTTAGACAGAGGAGAAGGGAGGGACAAAGAGAGGGAGAGAAAATCAATCTGTGGTTGCCTCTTGCACATCCCCTATTAGGGCCTGGCTCACAACCCAGGCATGTGCCCTGACTGGGAGTCAAACAGGTGATCACTGGGTTTGCAAGCTGGTGCTCAGTCCACTGAGCCACACCAGCCAGGGCTAACTTTTACCTTTTAAATTACAGTTAAGTGTCCATCAGTAGGCGACTGGGTAAAGAAGACGTGGTACATACACACAATGGAACAGTACTTGGTCATAAAAGAAGAACAAACTCTTACCATTTGCAACAACATAGATGGACTTAGAGTTTATTGTACTAAGTGAAATAAGTCAGACAGAGAATGTTAATTTCTTTATTTTAAAAAAATGGGCAAAGCTGACTTAAATGACAGAATCTTTTTTTCCCCTCTCAGATAGTGAAGAAATACCAGCTACAGCTTAGTGCTACAACTTCTTTCTCTTCTGTCTATGTTTCTATCTCATTTGATTCCTCTGCTCATTCATTCGCTCATTCAGTTACTCAACAAACACCCTGAGAAGGCTGTGTGCCTAGTGTTGTGCTGGGTGACTCTGGGACCACACAGTTCATCCGGACCAGCCCCACAGCTCTGCCTTCCCACCATACCTCCCCTCCAGACTTCTCCACGGGCCCCTCCTCACTGCATGCACCCTGCAGCCAGGCTCTTTTGGGTTCCCACAGACTTCCATGTTGAGCAACCCAGAGGCCACCTGTCTGTCCATCTGTCTGAACATTTCTTACTCAACCTTTCCGCAACATTCCACGCGCCAGCCGCTCCTCTCTGGCTTCCGGAAGCCATGCATTGCTGGTTTTCCTCCTACTTTGCTGGCTCCCCTTCCTGGCCTCCTGCATGAATAGGCCTTTTCTTCCTTCACTGGTGTCTTCACAAACAAGGGTGTTCCCAGGGCCCCGTCCTAAGCCACCGCGGATGCACTGACTGCATACACCTGACAGTCTCTACCTGTCATCCGTCACTGGGGCGGCTTGGTTCTCAGGCCTCTCCCCAGCTTCCCGAATGACCCAGACTGAGCTCACTGGCTGTCCTCATCCACCTGTTCTCAGAACCCTGTCAGTCTGCATGGTGGCCCCACCATCTACCCAATCTCCTGGTGCAGACCCTCTGGAGCCCAACCCTATCTAGAACCCAAATGCCTGGATGTGTCCCATCAGGTCCCAAGACTGACTGCCTCCACTATGGGCTCCATGTCTCTGAAATCTGTCTCCCCAGCTCTTGCAGTCTGAGTCTGCTTTGCTCCCAAACTGCCCGCCCTGGGATTTCTGCCTCCTCAACCCTCCCACCACCTGTCTGCATCTCTCATTTCGCCATTGCACTTCTTAAAAATCAAAGCTTGGGCTTAAGTCCCATGGTCCCCTGTGATAGTATAATTTACAATAAGAAATATATGTTTGGTCTCCCCCCCGCCCCCGCAATTCTGGCACAGAGCCCCTAAAACCTTTGGAATTTCCTAGGTGGAGGTATCTCTTGCTGGGTGAATGAAGTGACTTTTGGAAAGCTCCTAAGGATGGGGGCTGGTTGCCAGAGGAACCAACCATGTGATTAGAGGGTTGGAACTTTCAGTCCTACCCCCCAGCCCCCACCTCTGGGGAGGAGGTGGATAGAAGCTGGAGGTTGAATCAGTCACCGATGGCCAAGGGTTTAATCAATCCTGCCTATGGAATGAAGCCTTCCTAAAAACCCAGGAGGAGAGGGTTCAGAGAGCTCCTTCAGGGTCGGTGAACACGTGGAGATTTGTGGAGAGAGGTGACTGGAGAGGATGTGCAAGTTTTAAGCCCCTTCCCACACACCTGGCCCTCGGCATCTCTTCCATCCTGCTGTTCCTGAGTTATATTCTTTTATAACAAACTAACTGGTGATCTAGTAAATAAAGTGTTCCTCTGAGTTCTGGAAGCCACTCTAGCAAATTAAGCGAACGTAAGGAGGGAGTCGTAACCTCAGATCTACAGGTGGTGGTCAGGAGCACAGGTGAGAACCTGGACTTTCGATTGGCGTCTGAAGCGGGGTGGGAAGCGGGGGACATGAGAGGGGGAGGGGAAGTTTTGTAGGACCGAGCCTTTAATTTGACAGTGTCAGACTTGCGTTTCAATTGTAGGACACCCAGCTGGTGTCCAAGAATTGCTTGGTGAAGTGGGGCAACCCCACCCCATACCTTAGAATTGGGTGCACAACCTTATAACCCCCATTAGCCTGGAAAACCCAGCCTAGGTCCTTATACAAGCCTCACAGCTGAGGCAGTGACTGAGCTTGGCCTGGACCCTCTGGATGATAAGGGAGAAGTCCTCGGGAATGGTCATGGAGGGAAGTACAGGAACGTGTCCCCATCAGCCTGGACGAGCTCAACTCACTGGTAAATTTTCCTTAGTCTAGGTTGACACTTCTGTAAACTGGAGGGCTGACATTTCTTCCACAGGGGTCTTGGGAGAATGAAAACGGCTTTTTAGGCTGGACCAGTGCCTGGAAGTATTGCCATCATCCTTTGACCCCATCCTTCCTCACTTTTCTGTCTCTCTTCCTAGCCTCCTTCAGCTTTCCAAATTCCTCTACAGCCAGGTCCCCATTGTTATTAAAATTTCCCGAGGCAAAAAAAGGAAAAATAAGAAAAAAAAAAACACCACAAGAAAAGAACACCTGGCTTCGAAATCCTGGGAGGGAGGGAGGAGGAGAGGCTCAGAAGCCTCAGAGCCTGGCCACCTGGCTGGCTTTCCTGATTCAAGGTGTGGGCAGCCACATCTCCAGCTCAGGTATGTCATTTTCTGTTCCCTGTTCCACGGGAAGGATTTGGGCGGCCACCTGTCACTCACAAATCCTCAGCTGTCACCCAAGGTTGCTTGCTCTGGCACTGGCAGCCTGGGAGACATAGTGTCATAACAATTATATCAGAAAGAGCAACAACACTAATGAGAGCTGCCACTTACTAAGCACTTACTCAGTACCTGGTCTTCTGAGTGGTTTGCACAGGTTAGCATATCAATCTCCCTGGGAGCCCTTTGCAGCATGTGCTACCTCTTTCAGTGTTTAGTAATGTATGAAGCTAGTTCTTCATCCTCAAAAGGAGATTTGAATTGGTGGCCTTGCTTTCCTTATTTTATTCCTTCTTATCCCATTTCCTCCTGCTATTCTCTTTATCATTGTGTATCTTTTGCCATTGTCTTTATTATCTACCCTTTGCTATTGTTTTTACTGTTGTGTATTTTGCTAGTTTTTATTATGTAGCCTTTGCTATTATCTTTGTTATTGTATATCCTTGTTACTGTTTCCATAACTGTGTATCTTTTGCTATTATATTTATTATTGCAGGGCCTTTACAAAATTAGGATGAAATTCACACGTAAAAGTAACCATTCAAGGTGAACAGTTCAGTGGTATTTAGTACATTTGCAAATGTTGTAGCTTTATTAGTAAAAGGTATAACAAGTTGTGTATCGTTTTGTGTGTGCTGTCTTCTTCCCAGATTATCCTATCTAAAAGCAACTGCAGTTCTGGCCAGGTAGCTTGGTTGGTTAGAGCATCATCCCAATACACCAAGGTTGCAGGTTTGATCCTGGTCAGGGCACGTACAAGAACCAATGAGCACTGGCTGGTGTGGCTCAGTGGATTGAGCACTAGCCTGTGAACCAGGAAGCTGCAGGTTTGATTCCTGGTTAGGGCAAATGCCTGGGTTGTGGGCCAGGTCCCCAGGTTGGGGGTGTGAGAGGCAACTGACTGATGCATCTCTCACACATCAATTTTTCTCTCCCTCTCTTCCTCTAACAGTAAATAACTAAAAGCAATTCCACTCATTCTCCCTATCTTTCCACCCTGACCCCCCTTTTTTAACCACCTGACAATTTATCTCTTAATTCACCTTTTTATCATGCGTCTCCCCACAAAAAAATGTACTCTACAAGGGCAGAAGTTTCTGTTTAATTCACTGTTTATCACTTGTGTCTACAAAAGTGCCTGGCTTATCATAGGTACCAACATTTGAATAAACAAAATTGTATTTACCAATACTCAGGAGAGTGCCTGCACATGTCAGCCCTGAATGTGTGCTGAGAAAAATAAGGAAGTGCAACACCCTTTGACACTCTTCAAAGGGGTTGTTATTGACATTCAAAGGTAATCTTTGATAGAGAACCACCCAGATAATAGCAGTAAGCCAATCTTTATCTGCACAACAATGCCATGGAGAAAACTTATGAGCCCTGGCTGGTGTGGTTCAGTGGATTGAGTGCTGGCCTGCAAATTGAAACTTCAATGGTTTGATTCCCAGTCAGGGCACATGTCTGGGTCGCAGGCCAGGTCCCCGGTTGGGGCCATACGAGAGGCAACTGATCCATGTATCTAGCACACATCAATCACATCGATGTTTCTCTCCATTTCTTTCTCCCTCCCTTCTCTAAAAATAGATAAATAAGTAAAAATTATGAGCTCCATTTTACAGATGAGGAAAGAGGCGTGGGGAGTTTTATAACTCATTCAAAGCAGGGACTCCAGTGGCTTAAGCATTTGGCCATTGTGTTCTGGGGTCATGGGCAGAGATGTTAAAACAGCAAGGGGCACTGAACAAGGGTGTCCATGGAGAGGGGCAGGATATTGGTGGACAGTAGGGTCTAGGCATGGAGGGATACTGAACCCCATCACTAACGATTCTAGAGTGGGTGTGGGGTTTCAGAGACAGGCAGTATTGTCAGAGGCTGGTAGGGATGCGGCATTTGGGAGGCCCAGAACTATGTAAGGATGCGCCATTCTGAGGACCCCATGTTGGCTGTGGTGACATTCTGAAGGGCATACTGTGTTGTCAGGGCAGAAGACAATACTTTCAGAGTGAAACGTCATGGGATCATGGGAGCCTAGGACCTTCTCAAGTCCAAAACATAGAGGACCTAGAACACTAGCAATGACTAAATGCCTGGAGGGGTCTGGAATATTTTCAAGGATAGTGTGTTCATAGAACTTAGAATCCTGTAAGAACAGGCTGGAGGTGCTTCAGGGTTTTGCAGATAAAACATTTAGAGGGAGATCTGGAACGTGTCTGGGCTGGGACATTCAGGGCACTGGGGTGTTTCAGGGGTGCACCGTCTGGCAGAGCGTGATGCTGGCAGTGACCGAGTGCTTTTGAAACACGGCATGTCAGCTGGGATGGGAGCTTTGGAGAACGTGGATTGCCGGTTTGCGGGGAACAGGCTGGGAGGGGCAGAGCAGGGCTGGGCAAGCCAAGTAAGGAGGGCACAAGGTGGGGAAGGAGGTGGGTCAGTCAACCCGGCTTTTATTGCAGACCCTTTGTCCATTTCTGCTCCTGAGTTTTCTGTTTTCGGATTGTTTTGCGGATCCAGGAAATGTATTGAGAGACTCGGGTGTAGACACCAGGCCGGTTGGGCTGCCCGCATGGGAAGTCTCCCCAGGAGATGATGCCATAGAGCGTTCCGTTACAGACCAGGGGGCCTCCGGAGTCACCCTGCAGTGGGGAGACAGAAAGGTGGGGTCCTGGCTGGGGCCAAACAAAGGCAGAGATAGATGGGGACTTGTGGGGAGAGAGTGAATGATGGAGAGAGACGGACACGGAGATGGGGGCAGGAACACAGAGAGACGGCAACAGACACGAGTGGAGATCAGAAGGCAAACACAGCAGGACAGAGAATGAGAGAGAAACAGAAAGGCAGAGATGGACACTGAGACAGACAGAGAGACTTCTCTTCTCTGTCTTTCGGCTTCTCCATCTCATGAAAGTACTGACAGTTTACCTTAGACACCTGTTTTTGTTTTTCTGGCCCCAAATCCCACCCTGCACCCCCAGCCTGCCAAATTTGCTCCTGCTTTCTAGTTTCTTCGTGTAATGTTATGATTGAGTTAACTGCCCCTCCTCCCACATCTGGGTGGGGTTTGTACACATGAGTGCTTCATCTCCCCTGGGCCCAGGACACTCGTTATTACTATTGATAAGGCACTTGTCACTGATTCATTATCCTACCCTTTCCCACTGAACCAAACCTCAACCTCCTCTCTTGGACACAGGTTGTCATTTTGCCCATGTGGTATCCGCTGCACCTTATTTTGGTAACAGCCTCCTGATTTTTTTTCATTTGGGGAATGACCCTTCTACTCTCCAAGTTTGTCCCTGTCCCTCCCATCCCCCACAGTTAGTTATGTGACCCAGATTTGGTCCATCAGAGAATCCCACAGCTCTGGCCAGAGTGATGGTTCCGGGACATTATTTAAGTCAGCCTAGTGAGAGTCATGCTCAGGACGTTGCCCTGGCTGGTGTGGCTCAGTGGATTGAGTGCCAGCCTATGAACCAAAAAGTTGCTGGTTTGATTCCCAGGCACATGCTTGGGTTTCGGGCCAGGTCAACAGTTAGGGATGTGCGAGAGGCAACCTGTCCATGTTTCTGTCACACGTTGACGTTTCTCTCCCTCTCTTTCTCCCTCCCTTCTCCTCTCTCTAAAAACAAAGAAAATCTTTTAAAAAAGAAAGAAAAGATGTTTATGTCAGCCTTAAACACGTCATGTGTGTACCTGGACCCACCCATGCCTGAAGCAGGAACCTCTGGACTCTGCAGTTACCAAAGGCACTGCTTTACCTGAGGCAGTCCGAGTTAGATTTTTTTGTTACTTGTAACCAAAAAACCCCCTAATTCTTATGCATGTCAACCCCAGGCTCTGGGCAGCCAACTGTGAGGCAAAACTGGGGCTTAAGATGAATTATGTTTGCCATCTGTGGGTACTTTGCTTTGTCTTGACTCTCTATGCTGGGGGATAGCTCACCTTACACAACCTGGTTCTGCAGAGGCTACAAGCAAGTCCTTTCTCTCCAGCATCTGTCCCTCCATCCTGGCTTCCCACCCCAGCCCATGGCACCCCCGCCCCCAGCCCCTCATGGCCTCACCTCGCAGGAGTCCTTGCCGCCCTCCTGTGTGCCGGCACACAGCATGTTGGATGTGATCCTGCCGGGGTAGACTCGGCGACATTCCTCATCTGAGCGTAGCTGGATGTTGGCGCACTGCAAGGTTTGTGGGTAACTCACTGGGGAGCAGAGAGAGGAAGGTCTAAGGATATCTTTCTCTCGGACAGGCTGTGACACTCGAAGAGAGAGCTGTGGGGAAGACATGGTTGTGGGGAAAGTGACCGGAAAGCCGGAAACGTGGAGACAGATGGGAGAGGGGTGAGAGGAAAGTGGGGGGAGAGATGGAGAGGGACTGGGCTGGGAACTGAGTGTGGGGAGATGCACATGGGAAGGGAGAACGTCAAGAAAGACAGGGGTGGGAGAAAGAGGAAGACAGAGACGGCGAGAGAGTGCCGTGCCGGCGCGGCGGCGAACACACAGGAGACAGGGAAGGGACTGCAGGGGCAGGGAAGTGGTGGAGAGAGAGATGGGGAATGCCGGGCAGACAGACACAGAAAGGAGGCTGGAGAGAGCTGGGGACGGCGGAGGGGCTGGTGGAGGGGACGCCCAGGGCTCTGCTATGTAGGCCGGCCCTACCTTTAGAGGTGCCTGACTCACACTCAAAGGACGTCGTTGTTTCTATTTTATCCCATTTGAAACGATCAAAATATTACTTGCTTTGTAAATTCTAGATTTATGTCCTTACTTAAAGATATTTGTACAAAATATATAATTTATATACAAATGTATTTAAATGCATGCATAAACACAGAATTATAATTTAGAAAATAAATCTAATTTTTCTCATTTGTATATTTATATAGAGATACAAGTTTATTTTTATAAATATGCACATGACAGAATTTACTATAATTTTATATTTATAAATTTACATAAAGGTATATAACTATATAATATATGACCTATAATATGTAACTTTGTGTTTATCAATTTATATAAAGGACATATAACTATAAAATGCAACTATATTTTAAAACTTGTTTATATAAGAGTTATACAAAATTTTATATATTACATGTGATGTATAATATGTAACTATATTTTTTCTTTATAACTATCTATTTTTTAACTTTCATTTTTATATATAAAGGAATCGTCCTCCAGCCTACTCTCATTTCTGCCCCAGTTTCCTCGGTCACCCTGTGAGACCTCAGGCCACCACCCCAGGCCAGTGGTGGGGCGGATGGCACATACCCTCAGGGCTGGTGGTGGTGCCCCAGCCAGACACCCGGCAGCAGGTGCCTGTGGGGAGGCAGTCACTGTGGAAGAGAGGCAGGGTGCTGACGTGGCTCGTGAGCTGGGCCGGGGACTGCAGCTCCAGCAGCATGATGTCGTGGTCGTGGTTCAGGTGGGTGGGGCTGCTCTGGTACCGAGGGTGGGGGAAGGAGCGCGCCACATCCCTCACCTGCTCTCCAGCCTCCAGGTGCCACAGGGCGTGCTTGCCCAGGTAAACTCTGTACCCGCTGTGGGTGCAGGAACGGGGTGGTTAGAGGAGAAGGGGAGCCCCTCCCCAGCTCCAGCCTCTTCCCCATCTCACCTTCCTCATCTCCAAGCACATCTGCTCCCACATCAACTCCAATCCCATCCAAATAATCCACTTCAAGTCCAGTTCCACCCCCAGTTCCCTCTCTCCTGCCAAACCTTATTCTCACCCACTCTGATCTCAAGCTAAACTCCAGCCTCATCCTCCATGCAACGCCACCCAGTCCCATTGCCACCCCTACCCCACACTCCCCTGGCCCCCACATACTCTTTCAGACAGTGTGCTGCTGTGATGACCCATTTGGGGTGGATGAGAACCCCCCCACAGAGCAGCCGCCCCTCTACCATCAGCGCTGCCTGCCAGGGCTGAGAGTGCGGGGGGCAGGTGTAGCCGCCAGGGAGAAACCCTTTGGTCCCGTTGATGCCTCTGAGAATCTTGGCATACTCCTGACAGAAGCCTGGTGAAGGAGAGAAAATGTTAGTGAACTGGGGTCCAGGCAGAGGAGGAGGCCTGGAGGTGTAGTTGCTGAGCTTAGGGAGAGGGTCAGAATGTGCTCCAGGTGACCAGGAACCGAGGATTCATTTCTTGGCCACTGGGAGTTGCCATTTCCCATGAAGTGGAGATGAGTCAGAGCAAAGAGATGACAACGTCCTTTTCCACAGAAGTGTCATACCCGTCATTGCAGCATTGAGGGAAGAGCTCACTGATAAGGATGCTTCTGATACGCAGAAGTACGGCTTTCTCCCCACCTGCACTTTCTCTCGTTCCAACATGGGGATGGATCTCAGGAGGCAGAAGTGAGATGGACTTACACAGCCACCTAGGCAGCATCCATTCATTCAACTGTCCACCCACCCACCCACCCATCCATCTTTCTAACACCCATGTATTGGGTTCCTCTGTGGCTTCAAATAGCATCCATAGGCTAACTGCTCCCAAATTCAAGTTTCCAGGACTCTGAGTCATTTCGTCTTTGCTCATCTCTTTGATCCCATCTCCCACCTCTCTGCTCCCCACTTACTCTGTTCTAGTTTCGTGGGTCTTTTCTTCAGACGCACCAGATCTTTTGCATTTGCTGCTTCCTCTTTTTCAACAGTTCTTTCTCAAGACCTGTGCTGCTCAGTATGGTGGCCACTAGCCACACATGGCTATTTCCATTTAGATTAATTAAAATGAAACTTAAATACTGAGTTCTCATCCTGACTGGGATGATGCCCCCAGGGGGTTAGAGTGTCATCCTGATACACCAAGTTTGTGGGTGTGATCCCTGGTCAGGGCACACACAAAAATCAACCAACAAATGCATCAATAAGTGAAACAACAAATTGATATTTCTCTCTCTCTCAAATCAATAAAAAAATCAGTTCTTCAGCTACACCAGTCATATTTGAAATGCTCAATAACTCTGAGCGGCCAGAGGCCACCATATTGGACACTACAGATGTGGGAAGGAGATAGACCTAGCACCTTGTCTGACACACAGTAGGTGCTCAACCGGTGTCAGGCACTGTCTGGCACTGGAGACACAGCAGATGACAATAGAATAGAGAGTCCAATCCTGAATGCGCTGCTTTCCGGCTGGGTGATCCTGTTATAAGCTGTCAGCCTCAGTTTCCTCAGCTGTAAAGTAGGGACGACGACAGCTTCCTCTCTCATGGGGAAGTTGTAGAATTCGGTAAAATCCTACATCTAAGACACACACAGCACTCAGTAAGTGGAGACTGTTGTTGTTTTTAGCTACCACAGGGGTCCCTAGCTCTGTGGCCAGCAAGTCCCTTCCCAACCTACATAAGCAGTGGGATTAGCCCAGTGGTTCTCAAAGGTGGGGACAGAAGTCATTGGTGGGTACAAGCTCAATTTAGGTGGTAAGTAACATCACTGCAGCCTCAGAAACTGAGTCACTGTCCAGCTCTCTCCCAGTTCTGATTTTATCAAGGAAGAAGTCTCAGGATGATCCCAATATGCTTTTAACACCTGTAAAATCTTCGCTGAGCTCACTTTTAATTTTTTAGAGAGAGGGGAAGGGAAAGAGGGAGAGAAACATCAATGTGTGATTGCCTCTTGCACGCCCCCCACTGGGGACCTGGACTACAACCCAGGCATGTGCCCTGACTGGGAATTGAACCGGTGACCCTTTGGTTCACAGGCTGGTGCTCCACTCACTAAGCCACACCAGCCAGAGCTATTTTTTTTATTTATTATTTTTTCCTTTCCATTGGATTTATTGGAGTGACATGGTTAACAAAATCATATAGGTTTCAGGTGCACGATTCCACAATACATCATCTGTACAGCGTATTGTATGTTAACTGCCCCAAGTCAAGTCTCCTTCCATCACCATTTACCTCCCCATACCCTCCTCCACCTCTCCCTTCTCCTCGCCCCAGCAATCACCACACTGTTGTCCATATTATCGAGTTTTTTCTCTTTTTTTTCTTTTTCTTTTTTGCTCTATCTCTCCACCTCCAGGGGTCCCCCACAGCTGACAGCTTGTTCTCGATCTATGAGTCTGAAACCCAAAGTACTAATTCAAAAGAATATATGCACCCCTATGTTCACTGCAGCATTATTTACAATAGGCAAGATTTGGAAGCAGCCCAAGTGTCCATCAGTAGATGAGTGGATAAAAAAGCGATAGTATGTTTATACAATGGAATACTACTCAGCCATTAAAGAAGGAAATCTTACCCTTTGGGACAGCATGGATGGACCTGGAGAGCATTATGCTAAGTGAAATAAGCTAGTCAGTGAAAGACAAATACCGTATGATCTCACTCATATGTGGAATCTAATGAGCTAAATGAGCTCACTTTTTAAAACCCAAAGGGAGCAGAATCCTCAGCCTGCAACCTAAAATTTAAGTCTAACCATCTACCATTGCTGTTTTGGGAGAGGTTGACAATTTCAGGTGGTCCAACACAATAAACATACCATTTTTGTTTCATTGCACAGGATATTTTTTCTCTTTTATTTATAGCAAAGAATGTGGTTTTCCACTTAGGACAATGGTATAAACTTCTAATGTAATTTAATTTAAGTTAAAAAATAATTGATTCTCCGCAGACCATTAAGTCTAACATGATGAAAATGGGCCCTGGCCGGGTAGCTCAGTTGGTCAGAGCATTGTCCTGATGTGCCAAGGTTGCAATTTCGATCCCCTGTCAGGGCACATATAGGAATCAACCTGTGGCCCTGGCTGGTGTAGTTCAGTGAATTGAATGTGGGCTTGTGAAGCAAAGAGTCGCCGGTGGTTGCTGGTTTGATTCCTAGTCGGGGCACATGCCTGGGTCGTGGGCCAGGTCTCCAGTAGGGGGTGTACAAGGGGTAACCACATATTGATATTTCTCTCCCTCTCTTTCTCCTTCCCTTTCCCTCTCTCTAAAATAAATTTTTAAAAAAATGAACCCATGAATGCATCAACAAGTGGAACAACAAATTGATGCTTCTCTCTCCCTTCCTTCCTCTCTCTCTCAAAAAAATGTCAATACCTAAAAGAATAAAATAATGAAGATGGTTTGCCAGGCCATAATGTCCAGGATGCAGGGAGCAGGGCAGACAGTGTGGATTAAGGATCCTGACTCAGGTACCACTGTGGGGCTGGACTCTTCTGCCAGAGTCTTGGCTTTTGAAGCCATAAAACTAATTATATAGTTCATGTACCTCCTAAGGCTGTTGGGGACTCCACAAGCCAATGCATGTGGAGCACCTAGCCCAGGGCGTGGCACCCAGGAGGGGCTTGGGACTTGGGCAGGAGTCCTGGGAGAGTCTCCAAAGGAGACAAGCCACCCCGCCTCCAGGTCAAGGGTGGTGCTGGGTGTCAGGTGCCCGTGGACCTCTCCCTCCTCTGGGCCTCAGCTCAAGGGTCTAGTTGTTTGGGTGTGTGTGGCTGGGAGGTGGGGGGGGACAGGGCCACCTGGCAGGGAGCTGTCATTGCACCTCTGAGCTCCTGGCTTGACCCCTTGAAGCCATCCCCCGTATTACAATTGTAACTAATTATCAGCTAATTATTGGGGTAATTGTTGGAATAATGTCTGCAGCTGAACCGCTAGGCTTTGGGCACTGAAGGCAGACACTCGGTCTCTGCTTGCACACGCCCAGCACACCACCTGGCGAGCAGCATTATTATTTTTAATTGAATTTACTGGGATGACACTGGTTAATGCAATTATATAGGTTTCAAGGGCACAAGCCTATAATTCGCCATCTGTATGAATGAACGAATAACCCACGAATGGGATTTCCAGAGTTGGCAGGGAGACGATCTACTCTGGGAGGAATCAGACAGGTCTGGGGCCACCCCCAGGATGAAAGGAAGACCTAGAAGGTTCTGGAAGGGGCTGCGATGGATAGAGAACACAACTAATGAAATAATAGTGAGGACTAACTTTCCATCCCTTCTGTCTGCCAGGCACTCGGCACAGACAGGTGTCACCTCAACAACCCCTTGTGGAAAGAACTTAGGTGTTCCCGTTTTACAGATGGGACAAGCTAGCCACAAAAAAGCGAAGTTACTTGCTCAGAGTGGCAGCGTCAGGATTCGTACCTGTCTCTCTGGGACTCCTCTCACTCAGGGAGACCAGGGGGTCTGGAATGTGGGAGGGGCTGCTGGGCTGGTGGTGGGTTTTCCGGCGCAGAGTGAGACAGAAAAGGGGCCTGGTGGGGACAGTGGGCTGACCCCAGCCAGAAAACCAGGTCACTCCAGGATAAGCAAGAAGCTTTCAGGGCTGTCCCCACGGGACCCTGCCCGGAGTGGGCGGGGGGGGCGGAGCTCCAGGCTTCCAGCCCCCTCCCCGAGTCCTGACCCCTCCTACCATTGTCCCGAGTGGCCACCCCGCCTCCACCCCCGCGCATTCTTACCGCCTGACAAGGCCACGGTCAGGAAGGCGATAGCAGTGGCCAGGGACCACATGGCGGATCCCGGGCGAGTGGCAGGGCGGGAGGGGCCTGGGAAGTTGAAGGGAGGTGTTAAGGACTGGCCGGAACCCCCGTCTTTGACCACCCCCCGCCCCGCCCGCCTTAACTCTGCTCCTGAGCTTCTCAGTTGTGGATCTCCTTCCTTCACTCTGAGAACCCCTCCCGAAACCCATCCGGGGGGCGGGGCAGCATGCACCTCCCCCCCTCCCCAGGTCACTGGCTTGCTGCCCCTCAACCCCGGTAGCCAGCCCTCCGCCCCTGCCCTCCAGCAAGCTGGGTCCTGGGTGCTTCCCCCAGCCCCTCTCCCGGTCCTGCCTCTCCTCCCAGGCTTGGTTCTGACACCTGGTCTCAAACTGAGCTTCCCATCTTTTTGCGGCTTCAGCTCTCGGTCTCCGCAGATTACTATCTATAACTGAGCCTTCGGTTTCCCGCTCTGTCTCCCTGACTCAGCTCTGTTCCCTCTCTCTCTCCCCGCCTCCCCCCAGTGCTCCAGCCCCTGCCCCAGGCAGACCCTACCTGGGTGAGGGGCCTGGGTGAAGAGCGTCTGCAGCCAGCTGCCTCCAACTTCAGCCCCGACCCATGCCTTTTAACCCCTGAACTCCCTCCCCCAGCGCCCTCAGCATTTCCCGGTTGCTGGCCTACCCCTCTCCACCCCCAATGGCTCAGCAGGCTGTGCTAGGCACCCCCCCAGCCTGGGCTTGGCCCTCCGCTTGGGGGTGGAGCTTTCAGGACAAGCTGGGACCCAGATTTGGCCCTGCCCAAAGCCCGAGTTGAACCCACTGTGAACTTGGAGGCAGCAGGACCCACCTAGAAGGAAGGAGAAAGCCCATCACTTCCTTCCCCAAACCCACCCCAAATCCCCATGACCCTCCCTGGCAACATCACCTGACTGCCAATCTCTACTCCGACCCTGTGCACATTCTGAATCTGTATCCGCCCCCAGAAGGCCATTTTCTACCCTCTTCCCACCCTCTGTCCCATTTCAACCGTACCCCTGCCCCCTGACCTGTCCCTCAAAACCAGAGCCATGCACAGCCTCATCTCAAATTTACCTCTCCGCATCAAGTGCAACACATCTAAATTCCAGTTCTGGGCCTCCTCTCCAGCCCAACTCTATCTCCAGCCCATTTTCTTCAAAAAACAAAACAATACACAACACACACAGAGGGATGCCCAAACTTATTCTACTATTTGCCCTTCCCACCGCCCCCCCCCCACCATCAATCAGGTCCAAGAAGGTAATCTTCAGGTAGGTGATTGAAAGTCAGCTGTCCTTGAACTAGGATGGGGGCATGGATTGGGGCAATGCTTTGGAAAAGTGGCCTTTGAGGAGCAGGGCCACATGGGGTGAGGGAGTCCAAGGGGATGGAGGCAGCTAGGGAGAAGCACCGGGGGGGCTGGCGTGAGGGAAGAGGAAGGAGGAAGAGGGTGTTTTGGGAATGAGTAGGAGTCTCCTGGAAATGTCACTGGGTGGGGCTGTGAGTTAATCCTCCGGGGTGGAGGGGACAGGATTAGGGATTAGGGAGGGTAGAGGTGGGGTCAGAATCTGGAAGGAGGCCAGGGATGGGGACCAGAGGAAGTCTGGAAAGAGAGTCATGGTGTCAGGATAAGGGTAAGGGGTTGAGCCAGAGGGAGTGAGGGTTAACATCAACATCGGTGTGGTTCGTAGGGGGAGAATTAAAGTTCGGATATAGGGGTCAAGTGTTGTGTTAAAAGATAATTTTTAAAAAACATTCTAACCATGACTCTCCTACATATAGAAAATGAACATATGCTTCAGATTTTATTTTGACCTGGCTGGGTAGCTCAGTTGGTTAGAGCATTGTCCTGATATACCAAGGTTGAGGGTTCAATCCCCAGTCAAGGTACTTATAATAACCAACCAATGGCCCTGGCTGGTGTGGCTGAGTGGATTGAGCACTGGACTGTGAACCAAAGGGTCACTGGTTTGATTCCCAGGCAGGGCACATGCCTGGGTTGCAGGCCAGGTCCCCAGTTGGGGGTGCTTGGGAGGCAGCCACACACTGGTGTTTCTCTCCCTCTCTTTCTCCCTCCTTCTGCTCTCTTTAAAAATGAATAAATAAAATCTTTAAAAAAAAGAATCAACCAATGAATGCATAAATAAGTGGAATAATAGATCTCTGATCCTCTCTTTCCTCCTCTCTAAAAAATCAATAAAAATTATTTTTATTTCTACTCATTAATAAATGATAAAACTAGCAAGATGTTACAAAGAACCACACACACACATATATATAGGCAATAAGGAATGCTGGAATGAGCTTATAAATAGATATAAAACTGTCTTATTCTATGTGAGGGGGGATTGTATTTCTATCTGCCAAAACTCATTTGCATAATTATGGACAAGAATTATTTGCCTTGCTTTTGGCTAGCTGTAATTTATAGAGTTGTTAAGCAGCTCAAAGACTATAATAGAAGCAGAGACACCCCCCCAAACCAGTGAACCCATCTAGGCTTCCATCGAAGACACGTGTTGCACCCCTAATTTTTCCATCCACTAGGAAGAAAAGTTTGTTGTCAGGTTTAGGGTCTGATGAAAGCTTTGGAATTGCAAGTGAGTTTTGGGAGAAGAATAGACATCCAGTGAGGATGGGATTGGAGTTAGTTTAGGGGATCCGGTTGACTTGCAGTTGGGAGGGGTTTGGGGTTAAGTTGGGTTGGGGCTGGAGATGGGGCCAAGACTAACATTTTGGATGGGGAGGTGTTGGCATACAGTTGAATTGGTGTTGTGGGTTGACATTGACAATGAGGACTAGACATGAGGTTGAGCATAGGTGTCAATGCTCACGAGGTGTTGGTGGCAGTGGGCTGGGTCATGGCTGTGAACTCCTCTTGCGGTGACAGAAACGCAATTGTCCTTCCCTACTTTGGAATTCCCCCACCTCACGGGGCTGGGGTACCCCCAGTGGATACTAAGTTCACTCTTTTCTGGTACAGTGGTGAGAGGGAGGATGCTGGGTTAAGTGAGGTGACAGGCCTGTGTGGGAGGCAGTCAGGGTACCTGTGCCCTCTCGTGGCTTGGGTCCACAATTCTACAAAAGCCTTTCTCTCCTGGGAAGGGCTGGGACCTGGAGTGGGGGTGGCTGGCTTTGGCATTGCTGAGGGGTGAGTGCCAGGTCAATGCTGGTATTCGAGCTTACGATTGGCTGGGACTTAGGTTGGCTGACTATTGTCGAGGTGAGGTCATGGACCCACCGAGGGTTGGGCATGTTCCACCCCCTCGTTTGATTGACTGGAGCCCACGGAGGGCAGCGAGGTGATGAAAGTCACACACCAGGTAGACCAAGTCTGGGTGCACTGTCTCACAGGGCAGAGTCTTCCCCCCTTCAGGGAGCAGGGCTGGGGAAAGAAGGAGTAGAAAAAGGGGCATTGTTCCTAGTGGTTTAGAGCTGAGACTCTGGAGCTAGACTGCCTGAGTTCAAGTAACAAGGATGCTCTGTGCCTCAGTGTCCCCATTTGTGCGATGGCACTATCAATAGCACCTACCGCATAGAGGAGAGTTAAATGAGTTAATATTGGAAGGTGCTTATGCAAGAGCCTAATATGGGCCCAGGGACACATGCTGGCTGATTAAATAAGTAAATCCAGAGATGGAGGCAGCCCGAGGTTCCTGGAAGCCCCACCCTCGCTTGGCTTCAAAATGGGGTTCTTTGTGAGGCAGAAACTGGAAGTTCTGGTTGGAAGTACTGGCTGGGACTAGAAAGTTGGCCCCACAACTAGGCCCAGAGGAGAGGCCCTGATACGGACATGAAGGGAGGGGGGAGACAGAGAAAGACAAAGGGATAGATACACAGAGGTACACGACGGTAGACGACATAGGTGGGAGAAGATGGCAAACCCAGAGACAGACAAAGCCACCAACACACAGAGACAGAGAGGTGTCCCCAGGAAAACCAGACTCGAGATGCACAGGATCGAGAGCCAGAAATTCTTTAGAGCTGGATCTCGCTGTTAGAGATGTCAGAGGCCATCTTTCTGTGCAGCGAAGACAGATCACTGTGTACCCTTCCGATCAGCAAACACTAGAAAGGTCAGCCTTGTCACCTACCTGCAGGTGTGCTCACATCCTCTGCCTCCTCTCCTATTTCTACAGATGGGCAGCCTGCACCTCCATCTAGAACAGATGCCTCCACTCGTGCTGGGTATCCTGTCCCCTTTTGTCTTCTTGAGGACCTTCCTTCAGCCAGCCAGCACTCTCTGCTGCCTTGTCCACATCATCAGTTTTTCCCCCTCCTAGTGAGCTGTCCCATCAACACACAAACATGCTACAATTCCTCCCATGTTCCATGAAAAGAATTTCTAAAGACCCTCCCCTCCTTCATACTCTCCTGGCTGAATTTTTATTCCTCTGGACTGCAATTCTTCTCTGAAGAGTTGGCTACACTCACTGTCTGCAATTTCTCTTCTGTTCTCTCTCAAGCCCCTTCTCTCCAGGCTTTCTCCCCTACTTCTCTGCCAACAACAGGGGTACTAATAACTGGCACAACCCAGAAGCCAGCCCTGTTGGATGCACCTTACTGAATTAGCAGCATTTAAGAAATGGATCACCCCTGTTCCTGCAAAGTGTCTCTTCTCAGCTCCTGGGGCATGGCTTCCTCATAACTCACTGGCTGCTCCTCATCCATGTCTGAGGCTGTTTGCTCCTCACCTCCCCAAGCTCTACATGGTGGGGCATCTCAGGTCCTCTTCCCTGCTGTGTCTCTGCTCACTCCCTTGGTGATCTCATCTGGTCTCATGTCTTTAAATACCATCCACTTGCTGATGACTCCCAACTTTGTGTCTCCAGCCAGACCTCATTCTAGAACTCTTGGCTTCATATCCAACTGCCTACTCAACATCTCCAAGTTCAAAACCAAACTCACGTCCTCCACTTCCCTCACGTCCCAAACAGACTCCTCTTGCAGTCTGGGTCTTCTCAGTAGATGGTCTCACCATCCTTCCATCCCTCGACCCAAACCTCAGTCTCGACCTTGAATTCCTTTGCTCATAACACACGTCCACTTGGTTACCAAACCCTGTCAGCTCTGCCTTCAAAACAGATCTAGAATCTGCCCATTTCTCAACACCGTCCATCCTCGCCACCCTGGTCCCTCCCAGCCGCCATCATCTCTCACCCTGGATTATTGTATGTGTCCTATCTGATGGCTCCATTTCTGTCCTTGTCCACCTACATTCTATTTGCGACACAGCAGCCAGACTGACCTTTTAAAAAGTAAGTCAGGGCAGGTCACTCCTCTTCTCAAAACCCTGCAATGCCTTCCACCTCACTCGGAGTGAAAGTCGAGTTCCCTTAGGGTGTCCCACGAGGCTCTAGACCATTGGGCCCAGGAGTCCTCTGATGTCATCAACCTCCTCCCCTCCTGCTTCTTGCATGCTGCTGGGCACACTCCCACCTCAGGGCTGTTCTTCACACTGTGGGAACTCTCTTCCCAACCAGATGTCTACATGGTTTCTCCTATTCTTGTCACAACGTAAGAGACATTGGAACCTGTAGAGAATTTTTGGTGAGTTTATTTGAGCCAAATTCATGTCAGTTGCTGGGGAGCAACATCTCAACGGATTGACAAATGGTCTGGAGGATGGCAGTGTAGCACCTTATTTTATACATGACAGTCAAAGGAGGAGACATGGGGGGTTAGATGAAATCCACTGGTGACCGATCGGGGGGCGGGAGAAAGCAAGGAGGTGAAACCTCTGCAATTGGATAAAAAGTAAGAGGAATGCCATATTTTGCTGTGTATGATGTATACCCATGGTTTTGTGCACACTGCACATGGGATTATACGTTATTATACCCATGGTATGTCATCATTATACCCATGTAAAATGTGCATCCTTATTTTTCCCTCACAAATTTGGGCAAAAAAGTGAGCATTATACTCAGGCAGACACATAAATCTTTTTTTTTCTTTCCATTTTTGTTTTCACACATACTTCTTTTATATAGGCAGGTATGGGATAGTTAACAGTCAACAATTAACAAAAGCCCTGGTTGGTGTGGCTCAGCGGATTGAACACTGACCTGCAAACCAAAGGGCTGCCGGTTTGATTCCTAGTCAGGGCACAAATCTAAATAAATAAAATCTTAAAAAAAAAACGGTGATAACAATAACAATGAGGGGATTCGTGGTCTCAGCTCGTGCCCAAGGGGTCTGGGAAAAAAGGGAAATTACCTTAACATTCCAAAGGAATGTTATGTGGACGCAAAAAGACAGTAGACAGTCTCAGTTAAGGTAAAGATCAACCTTTGTTAGGGAAAATTACTGGCCTACGACATGACTACCTGCCACGAACAAACCGTTTTAGTTAGTAAGTTTTAATTTCAGACCATCCTTTGTGGTTACCTTAGGTCTCTCAGTTTGTAAGGCCATCTTGTAGGCTTCCCCTAGCTTTTCAGGCTCATATGTGGCCCCTTGTCTTCCACTTGTCATTGTCCCCATGAAGACTTCGTTGACCACTGTAATTGGGTAACCCAAGTCAGGTTTAGTGAATCACCAGAGGGACTCACAGAACTCAGAAAAGCTGCTATACTCACGGTGTTGGTTTATTACAACAAAAGGCTACAGATGAACGTGAACACAGGAAAACAGCACCTAGGGCAGAGGCCAGGAGAGAGGCCCAAGCTTCCTGTTGCCCTCTCCTGGTGTAGTCACACTGAGAACACTGAATTCTCCCAGCAATGGCTTCTTATTTTATTTTTTAAAAGATTTTATTTATTTATTTTTAGAGAGAGGGGAAGGGAAGGAGAAAGGAGAGAAACATCAATGTGTGGTTGCCTCTCCCACGCCCCCTACTGGGGACCCAGCCCACAACCCAGGCACGTGCATGTCCGTGCCCAATCCACTGAGCTACACCAGTCAGGGCCTAACAACAGCTTAACAAAAAATCTTGTTTATTCTATTACAGTTGTCCCAATTTCCCCCTTTGCTCTCCTCCATCCAGCCCATACCACCCCCATCCTACTCCCACAGTCAATCACCATACCGCTGTCCATGACCATGGGTCATTCATACAGGTTCTTTGACTACTCTCTTCCCCTTCTTCCCACCATTCTCCCCTCCCCACTTTTCTCCAGCCGCTGTCAGTCTGTTCCCTCTTTCCATGTCTCTGGTTCTGTTTTGCTCATTAGTTTATTTTGTTCATTGGATTCCTTTTACAGGTGAGATCATACAATATTTGTCTTTCACTGACTGCCTTATTTCACTTAGCATGATAGTGTCCAGTTCCATCCATGGGGTCACAAAGGGTAAGAATTCCTCCTTCTTTCTTTCTACTGCATAGTACTCCATTGTGTAGATGAACCACAGTTTTTTAATCCATTCATCTTCTGGTGGACACTTAGGCTGTTTCCAACACTTGGCTATAAATAATGCTGCTATGAACACCAGGGTGCATAAGTGTTGTTTTTTTTAAAGAAGATTTTATTTATTTATTTTTAGAGAGACAGGAAGGGAGGGAGAAAGAGAAGGAGAGAAGCATCGATGTGCAAGAGATACATTAATCACATGTATCTCATTAGGGCACATGCCCTAATAAGAAATAAAACCAGCGACCCTTCAGTTTGCAGGCCAGCACTCAATGCACTGAGCCACACCAGCCAGGGCAAGTTCTTTTGAAATGGTGTTTCGGGATTCTTAGGGTATATTCTCAGCAGTGGAATCGCTGGGTTACATAAGGCAGTTCCATTTTTATTTTTTAAAAGATTATTTATTTTTAGAGAAGGGAAGGGATGGAGAAAGAGGGAGAGAAACATCAACGTGTGGTTGTCTCTTACGTACCCCCGACTGGGGACCCGGCCTGCAACCCAGGCATGTGCCCTGACTGGGAATCGAACCGATAACCCTCCGGTTCACAGGCTGGTGCTCAGTCCACTGAGCTACACCAGCCAGAGCCATTTTTAATTTTTTGAGAAGATTCCATACTGTTTTCTACAGTGGCTGCACCCAACCATGACGTTTGACAACACATACAGACTGGTACCCACCAGGGGAGCTCACCTGAGCTTTGGTGTCTAGGTATTGTATTGGGTGTTGGTCATGTAGGCACAGCTCTCTACATTTGGGGGCTGCTCTTACTTAGTCTCTGGGCCCTCCAGAAATCCAACTGATCACAGTATGCTCTGAGGACCATACCAGAAGTCACCCTATTTAGAGGATAGACTCTCTGGCATGCTCCAGTGCCCCCAGATAAACAAAAACAGGATATTGCAGAGGCTTAGTGGTTATCTCCCAGAATCTAGGCAAAGGCCAAGCCTTTGTTTGTAATGTGCAGGGCCTGCTGAGTTAACAACCCTTCAAGCGCAACCACCCACTTACCATTGCAACCCTCACTGAAGTAAAGCACAGTGCAGGAAATATCATCAATAATATGCTAATAGCTATGCATGGTTCCAGGTGGGTACTAGGCTTATCAGGGGGATCACTTCGTAAATTATATAAATGCCTGATCACTATGCTGTACACCTGAAACAAATATAAAATAGTAATGAATGTCAAGTGTAATTGACAAGTTAAAGGGGACTCACCCGTTAATGGGATAATTTGAGTCTTACTGACAGGTGGGAAACATTCACTTATCAATTAAAAACAAAACAAAACAAAACATAAAACATTGCCACTCTTCTCTACAATCCTCTGTCCTCTTAGTCTCCATGGCTTACTCCCATCTATAATGTTTTATGTTTTACTTATTGATTGTTTCTTCGTCTGCCTCTCCTCTGGAAGTTCCCCAAGGCAGAGGTGTTTATCTGCGTGGTTTTTTAAAAAGAGATTTTATTTATTTACTTTTAGAGAGATGGGAAGGGAAGGAGAAAGAGAGGGAGAGAAACATTGATGTGTAAGAGAGATATCCATCCATTGGTTACCTCTTGCACACCCCCAGCTGGGGACCAGCCTGCAACCCAGGCATGTGCCCTGACTAGGAATCCAACTGGCGACCCTTCAGTTCTCAGGCTGGCGCTCAATCCACTGGGCCACTCCAGCCAGGGCTAAGGTGTTTATCTCTTTTGTTCCTAGGACAGTACCTGAAACATACAAGGAGTCAATGAATAATTGCTGAATGAATGACCTACTGGCACTACTGAGGGTGTGGGGAGACAGGAACCCTTCTCATCTGGACAAAAATCTGCTGGTACTTGGTGAAACCAATTAACGGTAGGCTTTTGGGTCCAATCGTCCTACTCATGTATTCCGGGGATGTCTCCTCTAGGTACGAAGAAGCATGCCCCCTGTCAAAATTTAGAACAAGAGACCTTACCCAAGACAGGAACTGGGAGGGCCTTAGGGGGAGCTCTACTCCCTGTGTTGTCGAGAAAGCCCTATAGGATCCAATCTATGTTTACAACGCAGCTCTGTGCTTGTACCAGCCCATCCCCTCAGCTTTCTTTGCCCCTTTGCAAAACACTTTCTCCATCTTTGTCCTGGCATGAACATCCATGTGGCTGGCCACGGCTGCCCATACTGGATCGTATTTTATTTTTTTAAATAAATCCTTTTAGGTGATGAAATAAATACCTAGTCGACTTTTGTTTGTGGTTGACACTCCAAATGGTCATTGCGTCATTGCTTGGGTAGTGGAAGGAACAAGGTGTGTTCCTCACTGGGGGACTGGGCCATTGACACGGTGGATGGAAAAGTGGTGCTTGAATAAATCACAAAGTCCCAGCTGGGAGGGCCTGGGGAGTGGTCACACCCGGCACCTATCACTTCTTTAGTGAGAAGTTTTTCAGGCAGTCCTCTCCATTGTTTTCGTGCATCCAGGTTAACCTGCCTTTGAAATGCCAGAAGTAATACCCCTCGAAGGTGTAACCACCTTTAAGAGGGCACCTAATCTTGTTAATATTCCTGTAATCCGATGCCTGCCTTGCTTTCTCCTACTTTCTTGTAATCTTCCTTAGTTCCCACCTTAATTTATTTTTTGTTTTTTGAGAGACAGGGAGGAACAGAGAAAGAGAGAGAAACCATTGGTTTGTTGTTCTGTGTATTTATGCAATCATTGACTAATTTACATATGTGTTTAGACTGGAGATGAAGTCCTCAACCTTGGTGTGTCAGGATGACACTCTCACCAACTGAGCTACCTGGCCAGGGTTTCACTCCCTTCATTTCAAATGCATAAAAAGAGCTGCAAAACTGTGACTCCCCACAGCATTTGAGATCTTGCTCCCAAGCACGTGTGGTCATTTTGGCTCCAGTAAACTCTCAACAAAAATTCTCTGCCGGTCTGGACAGTGACACCATGGCTGGGTGCTCCTGAAACTTTAATATGCACCGAGTCCTCTGGGGGTTTTGGCAAAGTGCAGATCCTGCTTTTAGTTGGGCTGGGCTGGGGGGTCCAAGATTTAACTCCTACTGAGCGTCAGGTGGTTACAAGTCTACTGTTTGGGGGACCACGCTATGAGAAGCAGGGATAAGACTAGAGAAGGGCTGTCCAGGAGGAGTTCCCTCAGTGATGGGATTGTTTTATTTATTGGCAGCATCCAATACGGCTGCCACCGGCCACACAGGGTTATCGAGCACCAACACGTGGCTGTGAAACCTAGGGATGGAAATGCAACACGTGTTGAATGGAGCTAATCTTAATTTTAAGATGACCACAAGTGGCTAGTGGACTGTGCAGGCTGAGAAGACTGTGGCCATTAGAAACAGTAAGCTAGGCGAGCAAACAACAGCGTGGTTAGATCGACACTGTGTGTGGTGGGATGAGGTCACCATTTTAACACGGCGGCCTGACTCCTCACCCGCACTCACTTTCCTTGGTACCCTATTTCATTAAATCTAAAATGCTGTTCAGGTAAGAAACATCTAAACCTGTAAACGAGTTTTGTGAGAGTTGACTGCAACTAGACTGAAGACATATGCCGGGGAGCAAAATCGCAAATGCCCCAGAGAATGAAAGCTTTCAGGGTTCTTTCTCGCATTTGAGATTAAGGAGGGAATGAAGGAAAGTAACCTGGAGGTGGGAGATGACGAGGGGAGGATTGGACGGTGTGCTTTCTTGAGGGTTAATGCCCCCTTCGATGGGTGCGACTTCTGGCATTTCAAAGATGTATGTGCTCACGTAGGTGCACAAGAGCAACGGCCAGGGCTGGCTTCAGACCTTTCACTGAAGAACGTACATGCCTGGGACTTGATTGCCCACCACGACCTGCCCAGTTGGGAATTTACGACCAGATCACCCTGTGAGGTTAATTTCTGTTGAGCATCCAGCACTCCCCCCGCCCCCACTGCTTGCTTTTTTTTGGTCCATAATGCTGTGGATTGTATTTGCATTTTTATTTTGTATACCAGTAAGAAAGAAAAAAGGGATGTGGATTAAAGTGTGACATAATGCCAAATTAGTGGGATTATGCCTCCCACTTTTAGAAACATTAAGAATGTGAAAGAGCCCTGGCTTGGTGGCTCAGTTGGTTGGAGCACTGTCCTATACACCAAAAGGTTGCAGGTTCAATCTCCAGTCACGGAGCATACGGGAGGCAACAGATGAATATTTCTCTCTCACATCTCTCCCTCTCCCTCCCTCCCTCCCTTCTTCTCTCTCTAAAAATCAATGAAACATATCCTTAAGTGAGGATTAGAAAATAATAATAACAAAAATAAATAAAGATGTGTGAAAGGAATGTGCATGCAAGAAGCAATAAAATATGGTACTCCATACTCAACCACCACAGCTGGACGTATGGGCTAGAAATCAGATGAAAGGATCTTTAAAGTACGTTTACTGAGCTTTACAGAAGGCTGCAGGCCAAGAGTTATAGCAGAGCTGTATCCTCATCACACTGGGGATCTGAAGCTTCCCAAGTACACAGTGCTTGTCTTCCCTTCCGGGCCCCCAGCCCCACCCCAGAGCTTGTTGGGCTGCCACCTGTAAGCACCACACTGTGCCTATTTCCCCTCGACAGAAAGTGTAGCCTCTACATCCCAGCAATCTTAGAGCTGCTGTGGTCACGGAGGCCCCAGACCCGCCTCCTCAGAACGCTCTGATTCTGTGCTGTCCCCCCCCGCCAGCACAGCAGTGGACACTAGTGAAACCACACTGTGCGCCACTCTGGTCGAACATGGCAGCACCCAAGCACAGAACTGTGAGCAGACGGACGACAACACGACTGATTGGCAGGCTGTTCCTGGGCTGACCTGTCCCGTAGTGTGTCGGTGAGGGTTTAGCAACAGCTCTCTGACCTGTGCTGTTGCTAATTTCTGTGGCGTAAATACTGCCACTGGGCTGATACCCACCTACCAAAGCAAAGTCGCTTGACACAGAATCAGGAGCCCGCCATTATAGATGTAATGTGATAGACATAACTAACTTCAAAGCATGGATATCGGTAAAAATAATTAGGAATTGATGAATTTCGAGTACTATGGACTTACTTTTTTGAATTTTTATGCATTTATTTGAGCCTAATTAAAAACATGCTTAGGAGCAAGTTACTCTTGGACTTTGTTTTTTAATATACCTTGTTTAATTATAAGTTTATGTAATTTAATTTTTAATAATGGCTGTGTTTAGCAACCTGCTCTCAAAATTCCTGAAAATTTGCCAATAGGCTCTCCTGGGCTGGTATGAATGAGTTGGCTCTAGCACACACTGGGGCTGAAGCCCGGCCCAAGTTTATTGACGTTTTTACTCACCGGGGACTCTCTACTTTGCTTTTAAATTATGTGCATTGTTTCTTGTCCATCACCTCCTGCTAGAATCTAAGCTCTGTGAGGAGACACATTTAGCTATGTCCGGCTTGTTCACAGCTCCACCTTCTAGAGCAATGCCTGTCGCAAGGCAAGTTCAAGTTCGCAATAAGTACACCAATGCCTGGTGCGTGGTAGGGGCCCGATAAAATAGTTGTTGATGAATGAAAGTAAGAAGGGAATGAAATTCATAGCACGATGGTTTCCTGTAAACGAGAAGCAAGACAAGGCAACCAGGCACTGGCATCCGGGTGATGGAGTCTGAGGCCACTTGTGCCAGAGCCTGTGGGGAGGGAGGAGACCAGGGCCGACAGGTGGAAACAAAGCCAGTATAATGATAGCAGGGCTCTGCCAGGACTTGAACTTCGGAGCTTGATTAACTCAACTCTCTTCACCTGAGATCTGATTTTAAAAAAAAGAGGACTTCTGCATTTGCATAGGGTTTTCCAGGAAAGAGTGCGTCTTTGCCCTCCCCGCCCCGGGCCTCAGCACTCTCCTCCTGCTGGCAGGACCCAGACAGGAGGCAGGGCTGCACTGAAAAGCTGGGAGGTCTCCTCCTTCACACCAGACACAGTGGCTGGGAGAGCCGATGGGGAACGTGCATTCCATTCAGCCAGTGTCAGACCCAGCTCCTATAGCTGTGGGCCAGGGAGCTGCTGTGCGCCTCTGTGTTGGATGAATGAAATGAACAGAAGGATGGGGTTTAGGGTGATTCAGTGTTTATTATCACGTGTCTGGGTTTTAGAGACACTAAATCTTCTTTGGAATTGTTGCCGGTTTGGTGCCTTCGGGCTCCTGCCGGCTGTGCTGCGGCAGGGGTGGGGGTTGGGGAGACAACATCCAAGGGGATGCTCTAGGTGGGGGCTCTGGGTCAGGGGTCAGGGCCAGGATGTTGGGGGTTGGGTATCCAGGGTCTGAGGGAGCGAGGGATAGGGGCCAGGGCTCCTGGTCTCGGGTGGGGTGTGCAGGCCTGGGCAGCAAGTGGGCAGCGATGTCCTGTCACACCGGCAGTCAGCCGCCCCTCATGGTTTGCTGGATCCAGCTGTAGTACTTGCAGAGGTTGGTGTAGACTCCGGGGTAGCCAGGCAGGGCGCAGCGCTCCATCCCCCAGGACACAAGGCCCTGGAGCCGCCCTTGGCACACCAGGGGTCCCCCAGAATCTCCCTGAGGGGAAGAAACCGATGGAGACGCCCACGGACGAAGCGTCAGAACCACGTGCATGGAGAAGTCGAGAGAGGAGATGGGGAAGCACAAGGGCTGACACCCGGGGGTGGGGCAGGGGGAGTGGAGGGACTCTGCAGGTATCAGCCCCGGGGTTGGGGTCACTGCCTCCCTCTTCTCTGGTTGCTGCTGTCTCTGGGTCTCGCTGAGCCCCTCTTTGTCTTTGCCCTGACTCTACAAAACTGTGTGTATCTCATTATATTCCCCTGTCTCTGGGGTCATCTCCCAGGGGTGGGATGTCCTGAAGTCCTGAGCACAGATTTCCAGGTGTCCATATTAATAGTGACAATGACAACCGTGATCAGGGCTGTAGGCAGGTGCTGCTCTGTGCTCTTTCTGTGGACATGAACTACCTCATCTAATCCTACCCACGGCTCCTAGAGGCCCCACCTCCACTTGACAGATAAGGAGACTGAGGCACAGAAGGATTAGGTCCATTGCAAGAGCTTACAGCTAGGAGGGAGCCTGTTGTTCTAATCTCTCTCTAGATCTTGGGGGACCCGCCCCTCTGATTCTCATGCTCCTGAGATGCTTTTGTACTGAGGTCCCAGCCCCAAGCCCTCCCTGGCCTCCGGCTCTTACCCTGGGCCTCACCTGACAAGAGTCCTTTCCGCCATTGGGGACCCCGGCACAGACCATGCCAGCAGTGATGGCTCCGGGATAGGCATTCTTACACTGCTGGTCAGAGGCGATCTCGATGTTCACACACTGCAGGTTGTTGGGGTAGCTGGCTGGAGAGGCACTGAGGGGTCATGACTTGGGTCTACCCTCCAATAGGATCCAGGAATATGGGGACCCACATCCTCCTCCTTCAGACCTGGAACCCCAGCCCCCAGAGGCTCCCCCACCTTCAGGACACAGGGTTCCTCACCGATGGGGCTGGATGTGGTGCCCCAGCCGGACACGAGGCAGGAGGTGCCGGGGCGGGCACAGCTCTGGGCCAGAGTGATGGGCCTCACTGCCTGCCCCAGCTGTGCGGGCTGACTCAGCTGCAGAAGCATCAGATCGTTGTCGTTGGTCCGACGGTTGTATTGGGGATGTGGCACCTGGCGAACCACACGCAGCACCTGCTGGGTGGCCTCGTTCTTCTTCTTCAGGTTTTGCTTGCCCAGGGCAACCCGCAGGTTCCTGACCCATGACCCCCAAAAGTAGCACTGCTCATGATATGGCCTGGAGACACCTTCCCACATTCCAGCCCCATCCCATCTAACTGTGGGCTGAGCATTTGCCGGCCTCCTGGGCCCTTTCCCGTGCCCTGGGTGGTAGTCTCCCTTGGCCCAGTCCCACTGTCCTCCCCTATTCTCTTGAGCTGGATTCTTAGGTCTGAGGGAGGAGAGGCTTCTGGCTTGGGTGTACGGTGATGATTAGGAGTTCTTGGCCAGTGCCAGGTTCTGTGCTCTGTGTTCTAAGTCAGGCCCTGGTTACAGGCTGTAGACTCTAAATCAGAACTGATATTCTGGCTTAGGCTCCAGGGAGGGTCCATCCTGGTTCTGGCCCGGTTTCTGGGTTCTGGACATTCTGGCCTTTGAAGTCTAAACTGGGACTGGAGTTCTAGATTGAGTTGGGATTGTGGCATGCTTTCCAGATACTGGTGTGAGCTTTCAGTTTTAGGGTAAGTTGAGGGTTTTGTTTTGAGTTCTGCATTACAGCTGGAAACTGGGCTTTAGATATTGATTTCAGCTTTTAGTTTTGGGGTAGGGTGAAGATGTTATATTGACCAATGGATTAAGACCTGAGCCGTGGGCCCTGGCTGGTGCAGCTCAGTGGACTGAGCGCCAGCCTGCAAACTGAAGAGTCGCTTGTTCGATTCCCAGTCAGGGCACATGCCTGGGCTGCGGGCCAAGTCCCCAGTAGGGGGCACATGAGAGGCAACCACACATTGATGTTTCTCTCCCTCTCTTTCTCCCTCCTTTCCCCTCTGCCTAAAAATAAATCAATAAAATCTTAAAAAATACAAAAAGACCCAAGCCATGGATTCTGGACGGTGATATGAGCTCGTTTCTAGGTTGAGTTCTGGGTTCTTGCTTAAATTCTGATCTATAATCTGAGCTTTCAGCCATTGTTTGGGCTTAGGATTTTCATCATTGGTCTAAGTTCTTGATTCTAGAGTGGGCTGTGTTTCACACTGAAATATAGTTTAGTTTGAGCTCTTGGTTCTAGATCCTGGTCTGAGCCCTTGACCTCAGGTTGCATTCTGGGTACTAGATAGAACCCTTGGATCCAAGTTTCCAGATGCTGGTTTGCCTTCTGGGCTTCATATTCTGGGCTCTGGGCTGAGTTCTAGGCTCTAGATTCTCAACTTGAGCTTCAGTTTATGGCATTAGATCTGGTTCCTAGGCAGTACAATGAGTGTCTGGAGCCTGGTTTCTTGGTTTAGGTCTAGAATCTTAGAGGGGTTATGTGCCCTGCGTGGGGTTTCAGATTATGGCCTGCATTCTGGGGTCTAGATGCTGGGTTGAGGTCTGGGATCTAGGCTGTTCAAAGGGGAGCTATAGACTAGACTCTGAACTAACCATTGAATCTAGACGGGGCTCCAGGTTCTGATTCTCTCCTGCATGCTGAGCTGTATGATCCATCCGTAAGTGGGGTTCTGGATTTATGGGGGTTCTGGATTTATGGCTGGACTGTGGGTCTGACCCAGACTCTGTATTCTAGGCAGTGTTCTGAGAGGGGTCCTGGGTTTCTAAATGGAGATCTTGGCCCTGGCTGGTGTGGCTCAGTGGACTGAGCTTCAGCCTGCGAACCGAAAAGTCACCTGTTCGATTCCCAGTCAGGGCACATGCCTGGGCTGCGGGCCAAGTCCCCAGTAGGGGACGCATGAGAGGCAAGCACACATTGATGTTTCTATCCCTCTCTTTCTCCTTCCTTTCCCTTCTGTCTAAAAATAAATAAACAAATAAATATATAAATACATAAATAAAGACCTTGCTTCAAATTCATCCACAAGTCTACAATGGGCTCTGACTGTTAGTCTCTATGTGGAGCCTGGCCTCTGTGTGGATCTCAAGGTGGCACGTTAGGTTCTAGGTTCCATGTGGCCTCCAAGCTGGCAAACAGGTTCTGTGCTGCCAACCTGCTTCTTTCAGAATCTAATGTAAGTTCAAGATGTATGGTGGGTTCTAGGCTCTTCTCTAGACCCCCCCCCCACCGCAACTGGGACCCAGCTACTACTCTGGGTTCTGGACCAGGGTCCGAGCTCTCAGCTGAGCCCTGGGGCTCCAGGCTGGAATTCCCTTGTTATAAGAATAGGGGAAGGTGTCACTCACCGGCGGGAGCAGTGAGCAGCGGTGATGACCCACCGGTCCGACAGCAGGGCCCCTCCACAGAGGAAGCGACAGGTGACACCCACCAGCAGGGCTGCCTGCCACGGCTGGGAGTGCGGGATGCATGGGTAGCCACCAATTATCTTGTTATCCCCTTGGCTCTGTGCCATGGCTAGAAACAGGCAGGGGTGGGGTGGGCAAGCAGGTGAATAAGTGCCCTCCACCCCTCAGAAATCTAGGATGTCCAGGACCCAAACCCCCTCTTCTTGGCTTAACCCTTGAACCACCATACCTATCTGCCACGGCCAATGTGAGATAAGCCCAACAGGACCCCACTGCCTCAACACAATAGGGAGCTTACTGAACCCCACCCCCTTATCTGATCCAGGGTCTTGCTATGTGTTCTGCCCTTGACTGCATTCTGCAACACTTCTCATTAATCCTTCTCCAACATACTCAAGGAGCTCCCTGCCCCTTCCCCAAATTTCCCACACACCCACTCTGTACGCACGCCGCATCCCTGCCATGAGCTTGCCACCCCATCCTCACTGCCACCACCGTTTCCGACAGCATGCTGTCTTTCCCTGAGCTAGTTCTTCCTGACACAGTGCAGGGCACCCTGGGACCCTCCTTTCTTTCATGACCCATGAGACCTCCTGATACAACCACAGGTCAGCACTTAAGCTCCCTTCCAGCAAGTTCCACAGCCTTGATTTCCAAACTACCCCCCACTCCCACCACCACATCCTCCATGAGCATCCTGGGTCCACAGGGCCCCTTGTCCCTCCTTTCTCAGCATTTCCAGGGGACTTCATAGCCCGGGGCCCCACTGCTGTCTTACCTACAGCCAAGATCTGAAGTACGGCCAGCAGGAGGAACATTCTGGGTGCTGGGGGCTGGGTTCTGGCAAAGACGGAGAGAAAGTGAGGGAGAAGGGGGTGGTAAGAGACCAGAGGTTGAGGGACAGAGACAAGAGCCTCTCACACAGAGCCTGAGACCCTGAGAGGCATGGATACTGGACAGAGTGGAGGCCAGAGGGAGGGCCTGAGGTCCTTGGTGGCTAGAGGTGGGATGTTGAACAAGGTTCACGTCCAGTCCAGCCCTGGTGTCTTCCTGTGTGGAGGACGTGGGGATGGTGCATCACCTCCCTGTCACTCTGTGGAGGCCTTTTATCCCTGGTCTGGGCAGTTGGACCTGCCCCCCCCCACCACACCCTTTTCCTGACATTTTTTTAGAATTGCTTAGTTCCCATTCCAAGACTCGCTCCTACCATCTCCTCCCTCCCGTCTCTGGCCAGAGAAGCAGCCACAGTTGTTAGTGAGAACCCGCCCGGCCAGTGGCAAATATGTGACAATGTGGAAGGGATCCAGGGAGGGGGACCCCAGGGCAGGGTGGACGAGGCAAGGGGGTTCAGGAGAAGGTGTTGGGTGGGGCTGAGAGAGAGCGTGACAGAGGCTGGAAATGTGAGGGAAGTCACACTCAGGTGGAGAGGCAGGGGAAAGCTGAGGAAAATACAGGCCCAGAGGGACAAGCGTAAGGCAGAACAGAGAGTGATGGGATGGGGGAGGCGGACGGAGAAAAAGACCGGGCGGGAGGCCCAGAGAGAGAGATTCATGGAGAAACGGATGAGGCAAAGCAGAGCGAGGAGCAGAGAAAACAGGGAAGAAGGTGAAGACGGAACAGAAGCAGGCACAGAGAGAGAAGAGCAGGGAAAGAGAGCGATGAAGTGGAGGTGGTCTTCCCCCAAACACACACCTGCGGCATAAGGGCCGTGGTGATGGAAGGAGGTGCAGAAAGGCCATTGAAGGAGAGCGGGAAGGCAACAGCAGAGAGAACGGAGAGAGAGAGGGAGGGGGAGAGAGAGAGGGAGGGGGAGAGAGAGGAAGGGCAGGGGAGCCAGCAGGAGCCTGACTGGATACTGGGCCGTCCTGTCTCCCGTGCTTGCTCCCTCTGTGGTCCTCACAGTCCCCAAAGGTGGGCAGGCGGGAGGCTCAGTGCAGAACTGGAGAGTAGACGGAGTAAGAGATGCAGACCCAGAGAGAGAGGGACAGGGTCCCAGAGAGAACACGAGACACGGAGGAGTGAGATGAGGACGGGTCCCCAGGGTCACCCAAGATGGAGCCCTGGGTTTGGGGTACACATGCAAACCTGGGGCCTGTCCCCAGCGCTCAGCCCCTCCCCCAGCCTCTTAAACTTCCTAATGACTGCAATTTGTCCCTGGGCCTGGGCAGCTCCTCCCTGGACCACCACGCGGTGACTCAGGAGGCTGCCTCTCCGTGCTGTACCTCCCTCACCGGCCCAGGGCTGGCTCCCAAACCACCGCCCGCCCCCCTCTGCCTGGGCTGTCAAGAGCTCGTCTCTGCCCCCGGGGATTCGCTCTGTGCCTCTGAATGCACACGCCCGGCTGGCCCCTGCGCGCACCTGCGTCTCGTGAGCGCGCCCCGCCGAGGGGCCTCGCTGCTTTGTACTGCAGGCCCTGGTGACTCCGAAGGGCGAGAAGCCCTGTGAGATGCCGAACCCCCTTTTGTAAAGAAAGAATTCTCTGGGAACTGCTTGGTGGGAGGCCTGAGGGGCCTGCTCTGCGATGAGCGATCTTTTCTGTATCTTACACAGAGCGACGAACAGGTTAAAGTTACACAGAAACACACGTTCACACCCGTGTATACACGCAGGGGCAGACGGATCAGTACACGTGAGCACTGGGCGCGCAGTAACACCCGGAGTCTGGCGGACAGCACCGGTGCCCCGGGAACTGCCTCGGTCTGGTGTCGGACCACGGTTACCCAGACGGCAGCCCCGGGGAGCTGGGTGACGGCCACACAGTACTGTCTGCACTATTTGGGCAACTTTCCGTGAATCTATAGCTATTTCAGGATAAAGAGTTAGCAGCATAACAGTGTCATAACAGCGCCTCCTGGTAAACACGAGCCTCCCACCCTAGTTTGAGCAGAAATCTTGGATATGACGGAACCTCTGCTGAGCTTGTTTCCAAGGTATTCCTTGTGCTGAGAAGAACACTCAGTGGAAGCTGTTGGCTGCAGGGAGTCCACGGTAGACCAGAAGTCTGGGGATGCAACCGCATACTAGGCTCATAATGGCCTTATTGCTGCCCTTCCTGGCCCTCAAGCCCCTCAGGGCCACTCCCAGGGTATCCTTCACACCAGACTAAACCCTGCTCCCCACTCCACCTGCTTACACGGCATGTGCTAAGACATGAGTGCTCTGATGAATGAATGAATGAACAAATGAATGAATGAACATATGGTCACAGTCCTGGCCTTCAGGGAGCTCGTGGTCTGGTGGGAAAGGCCAACAGGGCCTCTGGGACAGGGAGGGGCAGTGTCCAAGGGCCTGATGGAGCCCCAGGAGTGGGAAAACCCTGGTGGTGAGCTGGGGCCTGCCGGTGAGTAGGAGCTCATGGTGGGGTAGGTGTGGGAAGTAGGGGAGTGAGTCTGAGTGAGTGCAGACCTGCAGGAAGGAGGGTGGTGGCAGGGCTCAGGGTGCTGGTAGGGGAAGAGGAGGGAGAAGCAGAAGCCCAGGGTGACTGAGCAGGGAAGAGAGGGGACCTTAGCGTCCTCACTGCAGACTTAGGTCTGAGATGCCTGGGTAGAGACAGCAATGGATGTCAGTTGTACCGATGAAACGGGAGAGCAGAGCTCGGAGACCGCCTGAGGAGACTAGGTTGAGTGGGAAGACTAGGGACCCCAAGTCAGGCCTCCAGGGGGTGTAAAGGGGCTGCTGGGGTCGGGGGTGGTGTGGTGTGAGAGGCTGAAAGGTAGCCCTGGATGAGCTGGAAGGAAAGTCAGGAGAGAGGTGTCAGGGAAGTTGAGGTGACTCTTCAAGGAGGAAGTGGCGTGGGTGGAGGTCAAACAGAGCTGGGCCGTTCAAAAGTTTAAAAAAATTAATTTGCACCCTGGCCGGGTAGGTCAGTGGGTTAGTGTGTCATCCCCATACACTAACATTGTGAGTTCCATCCCCAGTCAGGGCACAGGCAAGAATCAGCCTATGAATGCATGGTAAGTGGAACGACAAATGGATATTTCTCTCTCTCCCTCTCTCCTTCTCTGAAATCAATAAATAAAATGAAAAAAGTTTAAAAATAAGAAATTCATTTGCTTTTTTATTATAAAATATTCATAACCCACATTTCCCATTTTAACCATTTTTAAGTGTGCAGTGCAAGGGCATTAAGCGCACTCATGCTGCTGAGTAGCCACCACCCACCCCCGCCCCCAATGTTTCCGGCTTCCCCAGCAGAAACTCTGCACCCATGAAACGCTAACTCCCCCTGCCTGGCAGCCTCCGCTCTGTTTTCTGTCTCTATGAACTCAACTACTCTAGGCACCTCACACAGGTCGTCCCTTTGTGTCTGGCTCTCACTTTGCATCGTGTCTTCAAGGTCCATCCACCTCGTAGCCTGTGTCAGAATTCCCTTCTCTTTTGAGGTGGAACCATATTGGACATACCACAGTTTGTTTATCCAGGTAAGTGCTTTATAAGGGTTACATTCTTTCTTCCCTCCTTCTCTCCCTCCCTTCCTTCCTCTCTCCCTTTCTCCTTCCCTTGCCTGCCTGCCTCCCTTTCTCCCTTCCACAAATATTTACTGAGTGCCTACCATATACCGGTCACAGTTCTGGGCCCTGGGGATAGGGCAATGAGCCAGCCAGACAGATATTCCTGCTTGCTGATGTTGCCATTCTCAAAGAGGGGGCTACCAAGAGAGAGAAAGTTAAAGAAATACAATATGTGTTCTCCCTCCGGGGAGTGCATCCCGAGGCTTTCCCCACTCCCTGAGCTTTCCCCCAGGTGCCTTGCTGTCTGTACTGCCCTTTCTCCCAAGCTCCGAAGGCCCCTTCTTTTGCCTCTGTAACATGTTCCCTGAGCCCATGAATTCTACTGCTCACTCCTTCTACCTCTGTGACTTTCTAAATACTTTCTCTTATAGTTAAAAAAAAGAAATATAATATATAATAGAAGCTGAGAGTGCTATGAAAAATAGTAAGAAATAGGGTAGGGAGGTAGGGTTAGGGAAGCCCTGATCCAAAGTGACCTTTGAGCAGTGGCCTAAAGGTAGCTGGGGAGTGAGCCACAGGGTCCTCTGGGGGGGGAGATTATCCCAGGCAGGGGAAGCAGGGAGGGTGGAGGCCCTGAGGTGGGGGGAAGTCTGGTATATCTGTGAGCCAGAGGGGAGGCCAGCATCTCTGGGGCAGAAGAAAATAAGGCCAGCAAGGTCATGGGAAGTCCAGCCTCCTTGAGATGCTAGGTGCTGTCTTGTCCCCATTTTATAGACTGAGAAACTGAGGCTGAGAGCAAGGAAGACACTTCTCCAAGGCCATCCAACTGGTAGGTGCAGGAGGACGAACAAACTGCAGGACTGTCTGAACTTACGCTCCGCTCTCCGAATCTTCTGTTGTCTTTGGAGGTGACTCGAGGACTACATTCTTTCTGAGTACTGGTTTTTGTGTCCAACATGGTTGTTTCCTGTTTTTGTGTTTGTGTTTGTGGCTTAAGATCCAGACATTTATTTTCTCACAGCCATGGAGGCCAGAGTCCAGGGTGAAGGTGTTGGCAGGTGTGGTTTCTCCTGAGGCCTCTCTCCTAGGCTTGCAGACGGCCATCTTTTCCCTGTCATCACAGAGTGGTGGTCTCACTGTGTGCCCCGTTCTGTGTCTCTCTGTCCAATGCTGTTTAAATGCATTTTTTTTTGTCAGTTAACCCACTGAACCCTTCCTTCCCATGGTCCCGTGAGAAAGGGACTCATTATCCTCAAGGCACTGAGGAGGAAGTGAAGTCACCTCCCCAGGTTACCCAACCGCTAAGTGGTGGCACCCCAATTCGATCCCCTGTGGAGAGCTAACAACCTCAAGGGTGAGATGCCAGAGAACAAAGGGGCAGATGGTGCAACCTCCTGAGTGGTGGGATCAGCCCCACGCACCAGCCCCACAGATGCCTCTGCCATTGTTCCAGGAAGAAAGGAGGAAAGGGTGAGTGAGGTGGCAGGTGGGGTGTGGGTTAGGTGGCAGGAAGTGGGGGGAGGGCCTGTGGGGTGGCTCCTGTTTCCTCCAGGGAGACAGGGAAACCAGAGGCCACCTCATCCCGGACACCCGGGCAGGTGGGGTTGGGGTGGTGACCTGCAGGGAAGGTGCCCAGGTGAAGTGGACCATCAGGAATTTAAAGAGGAGCCATCTGAGCAGTTGGCTGACGTTGTGGTTCTTCTCCAGCGAAGAACAGGCAGGTGCAGGGCCATGTGATGCGGGGACAGAGGCCCCAACAGGGAAGCTGAGGACATGGTGGGGAGGGGCGGTTACTGAAAGGGGGTCTGCTGTGAGGTGAGGGAAGTGGGGACAGCAGGGGCTTGGTGGGGAGGCTGTACCAGGAGGGTCAGGGTGTCTTTGAGGTAGAAAAACAGGTATGACAGAGCCACCCACAGCCCTGGGAGCCTGGGAGGCTGTGGTCAGGGAGTGGGATGTGGGATTTGGTGGTTTCACAGGTGGAGCCCTTCCGGGTGGAGATAGGGGCCGGGGTGTGAGCGTGGGAATGGCTGAGGGTGGGAGGGGGTCTGCAACCGTGAGGAGGTGGGGGGGATGGCCAAGCTGGAGGGTCTTCTCACCCTGGGTCAGCGAATGCCCTTCTCTATTTCCACTTGTAATAAAAAGAAAAAATGTACAGCCCAGGAAGGCTGCCAAGGGCTTTACAACACCATTACATTTAATCCTCACCACAGCTTTATGGGGTTGGAGACTCTCATTAGTGTCTTGCGTGGGAGGGACCTGGGCCTCAGAAGGTGGTCCCTCGTGCGAGTGGTGCAGCCCAGGTTGGAATTGGGGTCACCCTACTGTTAAACACCATACCACTCTGTTGCTAATTTTGTTTTCCATTTTTTAAGAACAATGAATGTATTAGGGTGACATGGATTAATAAAACGATACAGGTTTCAGGCCTGCAGTTTCTGTAAGACATCATCTGTGTACTGTATTGTGTGTTCGCCACCCCAAGCCAAGTCTCTCTCTACCCCCCTCTGTTCCCCCTTTACCCTTTCCTACCTCCCTTCAGCCCCCTTCTCCTCTGGTAATGGCCACACCATGGTCTGTGTGCCATGAAAGGCAGGGAGCTTTCCACTGGACCCTCAGCCCCGGGAAGTCCCTGCTTGAGAACGCTCACAATGAATGTGTGGGGTGAGTGCACAGCCCCTCATTTGTTTTCTGTTGGCAGCTCTTGTGGACAATTTTCTGAGTACCTCCAGTGTGCCAAGTCATGCTGAATCCCCATGAGCCCTGTGAGAAAAGTGAGGAAAATGCGGTCATTTGCCCAACTGTCGCCTGGTCAGCAGGTGGTGGAGCTGGGATTCGAACCCCAGCCCACGTGTCTTGATGCCTCCGTGCTGCTGACCTCGTGTGTGGCTGATTACTCAAACTCCTGCTGGGTAATCTCTACACATCTCTGAGTCAGCACCTGCGTCTGCGGCGGGGCCAGGCAGCCTCTCTCTGCCCACCTGCGTGCCCCCGATACCAAGTCGACAGCCGACAAATGCTCCTGCCTCACCTGTTGTGTGTCCTCATTTGTTTTTGTTTAGGCTCCATGGCGTCCTCCCCCTTCCTCGTCTTCCCCTCCTCTTTAAAAAATGTTTTAATCTAAAGTTAATTTTTTTATTTTTTGTAATTTATAAGTTTAATTTTACTTATCTATTTTTAATCAATCAATCAATCAATTGATTGATTAATTTAGGTCTTCCCCTCATTAGTAAATGACAACATCCTCTTCTCAGCTGCTCTGGTCAAAAGCTGGGAGTGGTCCTTGACCCCTCCCTCGATTCCATCTCCCACTTGGTTAATTCTCGTCACCTCAGCTGCAGAATAGATGGTGAATCCCGCAGTCACCCCGTCATCCACTCTCATTCATGCGAGCCACTGTTGTTCCTCACCGAGACAGGTGCGACAGCCTCCAGATTGGTCTAGCTGCGTCCGCATTCAACCCTCATTCCCTCCCCTGCCGGCCCCTCCTCCGCACCAAGTCCATTCTCCCTTCAGCAGCCAATGTGTTCATGAAGTATAGAACAGCGTCATGTCAGAACCTGCTTAAACCCACTTGTGATTTCCCACTGCAATCGTAATAAAACATAGATGCCTCCAGGGCAGTGTATGCCTGGCTTGTCTGTCTCCTTGAGCTCATCACTCCCCCACGCACCGTGCCTCAGGCCTGCTGGGCTTCTCTGATTTTCTTTTTTTTTGAAAAAACCCTCACCTGAGGATATGTTTTAGAAAGAGGAAAGGAGAGGGAGAGAGAGAGAAAGAAACACTGATTGGCTGCCTCCCATATGTGCCCTGACTGGGAATCAAACCCGCGCAGCCTGGTGGTGTGTGGGGTGATGGTCCAACCACCTGCACCTCCGGCCAGGGTTTTTTTGATTTTCTTGACATCGTAGGTGCCTGCCCACCTCAGGGCCTTTGTCTCTGCCGTTCCCTCTGCCTGGAGCGTGCTTCCCACCACTCTGCCCAGAGGCATTCTTCGGATCTCTGCTGAGTGGCCGGTCACCTGCTGACCCCCTTCTCTAGAGCAGACCTCCCCTTCTATTCCTGCCTCAGCCTCTTGGCTGGCTCCCAGTCTACGCCTTATTTGCATGTATAATTGCTTTACGTGTTTACTTCCTTATTTGTCCTTGTTTTTGTTTTTCTCTATGGCACCTATCAGCACTGGTTCTCCCTCATGTTTTATGCACTTTATGTTGCTGTCTGTCTCCCAGAATTTGTGTGTCAGCTCTGACAAGGGCAGGGAGCTTTGCCTGCTTTATCCACCTGCATGCCCTGGCGCATAGCAGGTGCTCAGTAAACATCGGTGACGTGAAGAAACGTCTCCATCACTGGAACTGAAGCTTCATGAGGGCAGAGACCATGTCGACTGTGTCCACTTCCAAGTCCCTGGAGCCCAGTCCGGCACCTGCATGTGGCAGGGGCTCTGTGAACACAGGTGGATGAGTGAGATTATCACGGAGACTTCTCTCTAGAACATCTGCACCCACTGTCTCTACCTCTTCATACCTGACAGTAATCTCCAACCACTCAGCCCTGGGAGAGCACTCATGGGGGGAAGGGGAGAACCCAGCTTTCTTAGACTGGGCTCCAAAGACTTGCAGGGAAGAATGTTTCCGAATCTAGGGGACGGCAGCCCAGGGCATGGGGATTTCTGCCTCATCGGGTCCTTTCAAGGATTGTTGGAGTTTATGCAGGGGCTGCATCCACCAAGGCCACAGTCCTCAGCAAAAACCCTGCTCGGTGAAGACTGGGGCCTCAGCAGCACCCCTCCCAGCCCTCCATGTCGACTCTGGCTCTCTTCCTAAACTCTCCTGTGTTCACTGTGGCCCTCTGCCTCAGTGGCAAACACCTTGACCTCTGCCCAGTCTGTTTAGTAGAAACTGTGGGAACTCTTCATGCTTACAAAACACACCCTGAGGTTTAGTAGAATTTCTAATCCTCAGTGAGGGCTTCTGAAGTAGCCCTGGTGTCTGCCCCCAGCCATTCCCACCCCCTTGTCACAGCCTAGTTTTGGCTCTTCCCTGGCTGACCAACCTCCTGGACACGGCCTCGGGAGGATTGTTCTGACACCACGGCCAGCCCTGTCTGCTCTAAACTTTTCCCGATGCCCCACAAGCCCAGCCGGAGACCCTGGGTGTGTGCAGCAGCGTTCTGGCCCCTCTCAGGGGTCTGGCTGCCCTCAGTGGCTCCTCCCTGGCTACCTTGCCGCAGGAGCAGCTGGTCTTCGTGGTTCTCTGTGCTTCTGCTGCTGTGAGCCTGTGGTCCTGCGTGTCTGCCGCTCTCCCGCTCCCCTTTTACCCCTTTCTCGTGTTCATCCTCACTCGTCGTCAGGGTCCTGGGTTAAGCACTCCCTCCTTTGGAAAACATTCCACGACACCGCAGGCTAAGCTGGTGCCCCGCCTCTGGGCCCTTGATCCCTTACTACTTTCCACAGTGACACGTGTCCCCCTCGACTTCTTAGTGTTGGTGCAGCCTCCACCGCTGGACCGGGAGCCCGCTGAGGGCAGGGGCTGGGGCTGACTCAGCCGTCCACCCACTGTGCTGCCCAGGGCCTGGCTCCCGGGAGGTGCCAGCACATGTCTGCTGCATGAATAAGGGACGGCCACTCCTCTGCTCCAAGTCTCCGTGGCTCTCGTTTCCTACCCAAGCCGAGCTGGGGCAGTCTGGTCCCTCTCCCCTCCACTCACCCCTCCATCACTCCCTGCCTTGGATTTTGCACTTGCTGTTCTTCTGCCAGCAACGCCCTTCCCAAAAATCTGCAGAGCTCACAGTTCCACCTTGGACAGGTGTTTTCTCAAAGGTCGGCTTCTCCTGGATGTCTTCCCTACCCACCCAACTGTCTTCTGTGGTCTGAGCCTACTGATGACCAATGTGGTGGCTGGACTGGCCCTTGTGGTTCTTTTTCCTTCCTTCCTTCCTTCCTTCCTTCCTTCCTTCCTTCCTTCCTTCCTCCCTCCCTCCCTCCCTCCCCCCCTCTCTTTCTTTCTTGATTTATTTATTTGTTTTTAGACAGAGGGGAAGTGTGGAAAAACAGAGGGAGAGAAACATCAATGTGTGGTTGTCTCTTGCACCCCCTACTGGGGACCTGGCCTGAGACCCAGGCGTGTGCCCTGACTGGAAATCGAAATGGCACGACCCTTTGGTTCACTGGCTGACGCTCAATCCACTGAGCCACACCAGCCAGGGCCGGCCCTTGTGGTTCTTATGATTGCAAGACTCCCTCAGCAATAACCACCAGAAAAATTTGAAAACAAAGTTTATTACTTACAGGCTTTGGATATTACACTGCACAACTGGGGCCACACAGCAAGGTCTCATGGAGAGAGGGGGGGGGGGGAATACACAAGGGGCCCAAGTGGTCAGTTATCAAAATCAACCAGGACCTCCAAAACAAGGGGCAGCCTGGTCCTGTCTCTAGTCCTGTGGCTAGCAATGGGTTTATTTCAGAGATCCATCTTTGCAGCTGATGCCTCTACAAAGTTGAAGCCAAGCATTTCAATTCCAGAAAAGAGAAAGCCCAAGTGTGAGGACTTACACTGCACCTACGTAAATGGGTGGCATGCTTCTCTCCCCTGATTTATCACCCTGTGACGTACTATATATTCAACTTACTTTTCTCTTTTCTTTATGGGCCTCTCCCACGAGGGCAGGTTTTTGCTTGTTAACTGCTGTCACTAATTAAGTGCTCAATAAATATTTGTGGAATGAATGAATGAAAGATTGAATGACCACGCAAGCCTTGAGGTCAAGGCTGGTTTTCAGTGTTCATGTGGGAGGCTTCAGATTTCTGCCAGACTGTGTATCTCGCCCGTGGAGGCTGGCTCAGGCCAGGGGGAGATCCAAGAGCCTCAAACCGGCAGTGGGAAGAGAAACCTTGCTTTGCCAGCGACGGCCGCTCAATGCACAGGCATGGACACAGTGACCCCTTGTGGCCACGGCTGAGAATAGCATTATTCCCATCTCCCAAGTGCAGCCCTCATAGGTATGTCACAGGTGCTTCTAAGGGTGGTGGAGCCTGAATTCAAACAGGATGAAAGTGTAACATACACACTGGATTTCGAAAGCTTAGCAAAGGAAATAAATTGAAGTTTTTAAATTGATTACATGTTAATATCATAATATTTTGTGTATAGTCTGTCAAAAAATGTTATTTATTTAGCCCAGGCTGGTGTGGCTCAGTGGATTGAGCACCGGCCTGTAAACCAGAGGGTTACAAGTTCGATTCCCAGTCAGGACACATGGCTGACTTGCAGGCCAGGTCCCCAAGGAGGGGGTGCGCAAAAGGCAACCACACATTGATGTTTCTCTCCGTCTATTTCTCCCTCCCTTCCCCTCTCTCTAAAAATAAATAAAAAATATTTTTTAAAAATGTTATTTAAGTGTCAACTGCTCCCCCCTGTAAAAGTATGGCTATTACACACTTTAAAATTACATGCATGATGACTCACATTATATTTTTATTGGATATCGCTGCTCTAAACCGCAACAGAAATCTCACCAACCACCCACCTCCTGGTCTGAGGGAGAAACTCAGTTGAACAGAAGGGAAGAGCAATATGGTGAATCCGTGGCTGACCTCCAAGGACCCAGGTCTCTGGCTTCCAATAGGCAGCATAGCGAAAGGGTCGGGTGTCCCGCCTCCTTCACTGACTTGCTGTTGTGTGACTTTCCAGCCATTTCCTTTCTCTGAGCTACAAGTTTATCCTTTGTAAAATAGGGACCAAAACCCAGCCCAACACATCTCTGAGTTAACAAGGGAGGAAGGCTCCACAGTGCCTGGAATGCAAAAGTCACCCCACTGTGGTAACTACGTGTGGTGTTGGGTGGGTACCAGACTTATGGGGGTTTCACTTTGTAAGTTATATATATTATATAATAATATATAATAATATATGCTATATAATAATACATAAAATTAATATTATATAATAAATTATATAATTATCTAATTATACTAAATTATATTCTATAATGGTTATTATATATATGTTATACAATCATTATATATTATATATCTGAATAATCACTGTTATACACCTGAAACTAATATAATATTGTATGTCAACTGTAACTGAAAAAAATAAAAAAATATTTTAGAAAAGTATGCCCTGGCTGGGCAGCTTCGTTGGCTGGAGCATCATCCCATACACAAAAAGGTTGCAGGTTTGATTCCCAGTCAGGGGAAATTCCTCGGTTGAGGGTTCAGTCCCTGGTCTGAGTGTGTATAGGAGGCAATCAATTGATGTTTCTCTCTCATCTCTTTTCTCTTTCCCCTTTCTCTCTCTCTAAAACAGGGGTGTCAAACTCATTTTCACTGGGGGCCACATCAGCCTCGAGGTTGCCTTCGAAGGGCTGAATGCAATTTTAGGACGGTATAAATGTAACTACTCCTCAACTAGGGACAAGGAGCTCAGCGCTGCCGCCGGGTAAAAACAAGGTGGAGGGCCAGACTCAGCTCCCTGGCCTTGTGTTTGCCACCTGTGCTCTAAAGTCAACAAACGTCCTCAGGTGAGGATTAAAAAAAAAAAAAAAAAAAAAAAAAAAAAAAAAAAAAGTCATCCCAATTGACGTTGATCATCTTGCGCCCCCTACAGTCCATTGTCCTCATTGCAGCTGGAGTGATTTTTTGACACTATGGAAACCAAATCTCGACCTCTTTTGATGAAAAGTCCTCCAGTGGCTCGCCATCACTCTTAGAATAGTTGCAATATTTCTCGCCTCTACAGACCCAGCCTGACCTGCCCTGGCTGCTGCCTCATCTCATCTGCTCTGCTGTGCACACACTTCCTTGCTATTCCGGGGAATCCCAAGCCTATTTCCACCCCCAGCAGTTCCCTCCACCTGGAAAGTTTTTTCCCCAGGGCGGCCTTAAGATTCATCCCCTTGCCTTTTTCTGGCCTCTGCTCAGATGACCCCTCTTCAGAGGCCTTGCCCTGATGCCTATGGAAACTGGTTCTTGCCACCTCCCTCCCTCCTCATCCCACCTTATTTTACTCGTTGACTTAACCATGCTGTATTTGCTGGTTGTCTGCCTCTCCCAGACCATGAACTTCATAAAGGGCGGGGCTTTTGTCTTCTGCTCACTGCAGCATTTCTAGCCCCTGGAGAAATTCCTAGCACCCAAGACACAGGTCACAGACAAAGTGCTCAATAAACGTTTTTCTTAAAAAAAAAAAAAAGATTTATTTATTTATTTTCAGAGAGGAGGGAAGGGAAGGAGAAAGAGGAACCCCCACTGGGGACCTGGCCCTAAACCCAGAAATGTGCCCTGACTGGGAATTGAATCAGTGACCCTTTGGTTCACAGCTCACGCTCAGTCCGCTGAGCTACCAACTAGCCAGGGCTCAATAAATGGTTTTTGATGATTTATTAAACAAATACTTGTTTGACTCTCAGAAGAGACAGGGCATCTTGTCCCTGTCCTGCAGCCTAATTTAATTAGGAAAAAACGAGACCAAAAGAATGTGGGTGGTCAGACATGAAGGCCTGACCCTGTGGATGGGGTCAGAACAGGGTGGAAGAATCCGGGAAACTTCCAGGAGGACCCTGGAGGATTTGAGCAGAAAGATGGGCAAGGGAAGCCATTCAGGACCAGCCTAGGAAAGCTGAGAGGTGGGGCTGAAAACACCATGTCTCCCCAGCGCTCGGGCAGGAAGCTTCTGGATCTCACATCTGCCCATGACAGCAACCTCGAAACCCAGAGCCCCCTGGCGGCCAAACCTTAATGTGACAACCAAGCTGGCACCCTTTATGGAGCGCTTTATCAAATCCTCACAACAGTGCTTCGATTCCACTTTCAGGGGAGGAAACTGAAGACCAGAGAAGTTAAATCACTGGCCCAGGCTCACCCAGCTCCGCCTCCAGAAGCTGAGGTCTGTGGAGCCCACCCAGCAGCTCCTCACCCGTCACGAAGACACCAGGAGGGGTTCTGGTGTGCCGGAGTAGGGGGACAGCAATTCCGCCATCTAGAAGAGCAGATCCTGGTGTGAGCCCCCAGTTCGGTCCCTCTCCATCCAGGTGACCTCAGGCCTGTTGCTGGTGCTCAGGCTACAGCCAATGATACGGTGGGAGTGAACAGAGGGGGCGGCGCCTGCAGCGTGCACAGGGCTCAGAGAAGCACCAGGATTACAGTGAATGACGTGTGCCCATCAATGCAGGGGGCTTTGCTTACCCCGCTACAGGCAAACAGGAAACGTCTGTGCACAGCAGGTGCTCAGGGAGGGCTGGGGCTGGCTGAGAACCTGGCAGAGGCACCAGGCAAGCAGCCCCCCAACCCCCACTCGCTCAGGAGTGGGAAGCTGTTTAGCCCCCTCCTCCCTCAGACCCAGAAGCTCAGGCCCCAGCTCCTGCAGGGTCACAGGTAAAGGTCCGTTCCCCTCCGGACTTCACACGGAAGCCCTGGGCAAAGGTAACTGGGGCTTATTCACAGTGTCATTTGCAGGCTTCCTGAGCTCCCAAGTCGGATCCCAACAGGAAACCGTGGTTCCTAGAAGGAGGGAACGGCCTCGGAGTCTACGGCCTTGGAGCCTGGGGTTTGGACCTGCTCCCGATGCGCCCCAGGCGGCCCCATCTCGTCCAGCCCCCGGCGGCCCTTGCCGATTGCCAGGCGGGGCCGGCCGCGGTCTAGGCCGTCCAGAAGGGCGCAGGCCTGGCAGAGCGTGCGGCTGGCCAGCGCCCCGCAGCGGGAGCAGGCGCCGGCGGGCGGGGGATGGGCCGAAGGGGCCAGTGCCAGGCGCTCGGCTGAGTGCACGAGGTCCAGCACCGCGGAGGGCCGCGCGGCCTCCAGCAGCTTGAGCAGGTCGCGCGCGTGGCCGCGGAAGGCCTCGGGCGCGTAGACACACTCCTCAGAGAAGTAGTCCAGGCGGCGGAAGTGCGCGTACAGCACCACCTCCTTCTGCGAGGCCAGGTGCAGCGGGCGGCAGCGCGGCAGGGCGCCCCCCTCGCCTGGGGAGCCCAGGCCCCCGCCCCGGGCCAGCCGGCCCACGTCGCCCCGCAGGAAGTTCATGAGCAAGGTCTCCGCCATGTCATCGGCGTTGTGGCCTGGGGGAGAGAAGGAGAGCAGGTCAGGAGGGGGCGCGGGGGCGGGGCTGCGGGTCATGGGGACACCGTGGGGCAGCCAGAACCCAGAGAGACGGGGAGGGGCAGGGCGAATGGCACAGCGTGGGTGACCCCGCTGTGGGGACACTGTCCTCCCAAAAAACTTCTGGAGCAGCGAGGACTCAGAAAGAGACCCGCAGGTAGGGG
>PVIA01007291.1:0-85409 GCA_004024845.1 Tonatia bakeri
CTTCTTTTAGGATTCTCTCTTTGTTTTTAATCTTGGGTAACTTAATGATAATGTGCCTTGATGTGTTCTTCTTTGGGTCCAACTTCTTTGGGACTCTCTGGGCTTCCTGGACTTCCTGGAAGTCCATTTCCTTCACCAGATTGGGGAAGTTCTTCATTATTTGTCCAAATAAGCTTTCAATTTCTTGCTATTGTTCTTCTCCTTCTGGCACCCCTATAAGTCAAATATTGGAACATTTCAGATTGTCCCAGAGGTTTGTAAGACTCTCTTTACTTTTTTGAATTCTTATTTCTTCATTCTGTTCTAGTTGGATGTTTATTTTTTCCTTTTGTTCCAAATAATTGCTTTGAGTCCTGGTTTCCTTCCTGTTACTGTTGATTCCCTGAATATGTTGCTTTATTTCACTTTGGATATCCTTCATTTTTTGACCAAGCTCAATCAGATTTTTGAGCATTTTGATTACCAGGGCTTTAAATTCTCCATCAGATAGGTTGGCGGTCTCCTCCTCGCTTAGTTCTCTTTCTGAGGCTTTGCTCTGTTGTTTCATTTGGGCCATATTTCTTTGTCTTGGCACAGCTGATAGGTTGTAAGGAGGCAGGGTCTTACCTATTCACCTGGGCAGGGCAACCCTCCTTGCTGCACTGCCTGTGGGGGAGGGGCCAGAGAGGGAACAGTGCAGCTCGCCTGCTCCTCTCTAGGGCACTCATCAACAGACTCTCTCCTGTGAGACTGGGAGTTTCTCCTGCCGCTGTGGCAACCACTGTAGTTCACAGTCATTTCTGAGTCTCAGTTTCCCCTTAAGGCAGCCCCTCCCAGGCAGCCTTCGGAGCTGTAGTCTGCCCCCATGGTCCACCACCTTACCAGTCTAGTTGTTCTGGTTGATTTTTTCTTTAATTCCTTGGTTGTTGGAGTTCCATACACTTTGATTTTCTGACACTTTTGGTTGTTTATTGATTTTAGATTGGTTGTTATCCTCCTTTTGTTTGTGCAAGGAAGTGAAGGGTTTCTACCAATGCCTCCATCTTGGCCAGAACCCAGAAAGTATTCCTTATCCCCTTTCAAAATTGGATTGTTTGTTTTTTTTGGTGTTGAGTTTTGTTAAGTTCTTTATAAATTTTGGAAATTAATCTCTTATCAGATGTATCATTGGCGAATGTGTTCTCCCATTCACTGGGTTGTCTTTTCATTTTGTTGATGGTTTTCTGTGCAAAAACTTTTTAGCTTCATGTAGTTCCATTTGTTTATTTTTTTTCTTGTGTTTCCCTTGCCCAGGGAGATCAGAAGAAAATATTGCTATGAGAAATGTTCAAAATTTTCCTGCTTATGGTTTCTTCTAGGATTTTTATGGTTGTGAGTCTAACATTTAAGTCTTTAGTCCATTTTTGTTTTATTCTTGTGTACAGTAGAAGAAGGTGGTATAGTTTCATTTTTTTGCACATATCTGTCCAATCTCCCCAACACCATTTATTGAATAGACTGTCTTTACCCCATTGTATGTTATTGCCTCCTTTGTCAAATATTAATTGACTATAAAGGTGTGGGTGCCATGCTGTTTTGATTACTATGGGCTATATAGTATAGTTTGATATCAGGCAGCATGACTCCTCTAACTTTTTCTTCTTTCTTGAGATTGCTGTGGCAATTCAGGTTCTTTTGTGGTTCCATATAAATTTTTGGATTACTTGTTCTAGTTCTGTGAAATACACCTTTGGTATCTTGATAGGAATCGAGTTAAATCTATAGATTGCTTTGGGTAGACATTTTATAGACATTTTAATGATGTTCATTTTTCCTATTCATGAACATGGTATATGAAGTCTGTCCAGAAAAAGTCCAACCATTGCTAATATAACGAGAATGGTTTGCTCCGCATTGATGTAACCTGGCAGCCAAGGAGAGTGGACTGGAACACGCATATATGAACAATGATGACTTCACTGTACTAGTCAGTGGGAGCAGTAGATGCCATTGAGTGAGCATGTGTACTGTGTGACTGTTGCATTCAAAATGACTGAGTGAGTTGAGCAAAGAATCTGCATCCAATTTTGCATTAAGCTTGAACATTCCTCCGTGGAAGCTATTCAGATGATTCAGAAGGCCACAGCTATGGACAACTGGTGTTTGGCAGCTTCATCATAACAATGTGCCCACTCATGCATCATGTCTTATGCAAAGTTTTTTGTGAAACATCAAATCACCCAGATGACTCATCCCCCTACACCCAGATTTTGTGCCCTTCGTCTTCTGCCTTTTCCCAAAACTGAAATCACCTTTCAGAGAAAAGAGATTTCAGACTGTCAGTGAGATTCAGGAAAATATGATAGTGTGAGCTCCCAAGACACTTTGAAGGGGACTAAGGCTTCACTGTCCTATGTTCATTGTTTCTTGTATCTTGTCTCTTCTTCAATAAATGTCTCTATTTTTCACATTACATGGCTGGGTGCCTTCTGGACAGACCTCATATGCTTCCACTTATTTGTATCTTTTTGAGTTTCTTTCTTCATTGTCTTATAATTTTCTGAGCAAAGGTCTTTTACATCCTTGGTTAAAGTTATTCCTAGAATTTTTTTTTTATGAAATTGTAAATGGGATTGTTTTCTTAGTTTCTCTTTCTGGTAGTTCATTACTGGTGTATGCAGATGCAACTGATTTCTGGATATTCATTTTGTGCCTTAAAATTTTACTGAGTTCTTGTAGCTTATCAGTTATTGTAGCTTTTTTGGTGGAAATTTTAGGGTTTTCTATGTACAATACCATGTCATCTGCAAAATAATGACAGTTTTACTTCTTCATTTCCAATTTGGATGCCTTTTATTTTTTCTTGTTGTCCGATTGCTGTGTCTAGGAATTCCAGTACTATGTTGAGTAACAGTGGTAAAAGCAGGCATCACTGTCTTCCCAACCTTAAGGGAAATGCTTGTAGTTTTTGCCCATTGAGTACAATGCTGGCAGTGGGTTTGTCATATATGTTCTTTATTACATTAAGGTATATTCTCTCTATTCTCACTTTGCTAAGGTTTTTTTTAATCATAAATGGGTGCTGAATTTTATCAAATGCTTTTTCTGCATCTATTGATATGATCATGTGGTTTTTATCCTTCTTTTTGCTTATGTTGTATATCATGATTAGTGATCTACCAATACTGTATAAACCTTACATCCTTGGAATGAATCCCACTTGATCATGGTGTATGATCTTTCTAATGTATTGCTGGACCTGCTTCACCAATGTTTTGTTGAAGATTTTAGCATCTATGTTCATCAGGGATATTGACCTACAATTTTACTTCTTTATAGTGTCTTTATCTGGTTTTGGAAGTAGGATAATGCCGGCCTCATCAAATGAGCTTGGGCATCTTCCCTCCTCTTGAATTTTTTGGAATAGTTTTAGAAGAACAGGTATTAGTTCTTTGAATGTTTGGTGAAATTCACCTGTGAAGCCATCTGGTCCAGGACTTTTGTTTGTTGGGCGTTTTTGATTACTGCTTCATTTTCGTGAGTTGTAATCTCCCTATTAAGGTTTTCTGATTTCTTCTGGATTCGGTTTTTGAAGATTATATCTTTCTAGGAACCTATACATTTTATCCAGATTGTCCAGTTGGTTGGCATATAATTGTTTGCAATATTTTCTTGTAATCCTTTGTAATTCTTTGGTGTCAGTTGTTACTTCTCTTCTTCCATTTCTGATTTTACTGATTTGGGTCCTCTCTTTTTCTTGAGGAGTCTGGTTAAAGGTTTGTCTGTCTTGTTTATCTTTTCAAAGAACCAGCTTTCAGTTTCATTGATCTTTCATATTCTTTTTTTTAGAATCTATTTCATTTATTTCTCTGATCTTTATTACTTCCTTTCTTTTACTCACTTTGGGATTTGTTTGTTTCTCTTTTTCTAGTTCCTCTAAATGTAAAGTTAGGTTCTTTATTAAAGATTTTTCTTGTTTCTTGAGGTTGGCCTATAATGCTGTGAATTTCCCTCTTAGGATTGCTTTAGCTGTATCCCATAGATTTTGGGCTATTGTGCTCTCATTTTAATTGGTTTCAGGTATCTTTTAATTTCTTCCTTGATCTCATTGTTAACCCATTCATTGTTTAGTAACATGTTATTTAGCTTCCATGTCTCTATGTGTTTTTCTTGTGATTGATTTCTAGTTTTATACCATTATGCTTAGAGATGATGCTTGGTATGATTTTAATTTTCTTAAATTTAGTGAGGCTTGTTTTATGTTCTAATATGGTTTATCCTGGAAAATGTTCCATATACACTGGAAAAGAATGCATATTCTACTGATGTGGGGTGTAATGCTCTGAAGATATCAATTAAATCCATCTGATCTAGTGTGTCACTTAAGGTCACGATTGCCTTGTTGATTTTCCATCTGGAAGATCTATCCATTGATATCAATGAGTGTTAAAATCCTGTACTATGACTGCATTGCTGTCGATCTCTCCCTTTATGTCCTTCAAGATTTGCTTTATAGATTTAAGTGCTTCTATGTTGGGCTCATAATTATTTTCAATGTAATGATTATTTTTAAACATAGAAAACAGAAGCAAATTTTTGTCTTTTACTGTTACATTAATCCATTTTGTAAGTTTGGAGTGGGCACTTTATGCAAGAAATGTTTTTGCAAAAGTTATAGGCAAACTGCATTTTTTAATCTAGTTTTTTAAAATATTCTTTTTAAAAAAGATTTTATTTATTTGTTTTTAGAGAGAAGAGAAGGGATGGAGAAAGAGAGGGAGAGAAACATCAATGTGTGGTTGCCTCTTGCATGCCTCCTACTGGGGACCTGGCCTGCAACCCAGGCACCTGCCCTGACTGGGAATCAAACTGGTGACCCTTTGGTTCACAGGCTGGCATTCAATCCACTGAGCCACACCAGCCAGGGATAAAAATCAAGTTTTATGTTCAATGCCTGTAAGACGACACGCAGGCTCTTTTGTGTGTCTTTTGGCCTTTCTGATCTCGTCTGCTCCCCTCCTCTCACTCAGCCCAGCCACACTGGTCCTCAGCTATTCCTTGCACACTCAACCACATTTCCACCTCAGGATCCTTGCTGTTTCTTCTCTCTGAAATCGTCTTCCTGGATATCCCCATAGTTCCTTCTCACATTCTTTAAGTCTCTGCTCAAATGTTCTCTCTCATGGGGATCCCCCTTGACCACCCTAATTTATTTTGTATCCCTGTACCCATCCATCCCTCTTTCCACCTTCCAGTTTTGCTTTGTCCATAGCACTTACCACTTGCCAGCACAAGACATTGCCTATTTACTGTGTTTATGAATGCACAGTTCCAGTGCTTACATGTGAAAGGCAGTAAGTTCACACTTGTTGAGAGAAGACATTTATTCCAGGCACTGGGTTGGTAGTAGAATAGCTGTGGCAAGGCTGCTGGGGAATTTTCAATCCAGAAGGGGGAATAGACAATATACAGGTAAACACAGAAATGTGAAATTTACCTATGGGTGACTACAGAGACTCATGGGAAGATCTACTTGATTAAAGCACCTGGCAAGTCCTTTCTGAATCATCTCTGAGCTGAGACGTGAAGGGTGAGCTACAGAGACAAGAGCACAGGGGACATGGCTAATGTTCTGGGGCAATCAGGAGGACCAGAGCACAGTGGGAGTAAGGGTGAGATCATGTGAAATTACATAGGTCATGGTGAAGAATTTATTTTAAAGGAAGTTATTGGAGTGCTTCAAACAATTTGAGATTTCAAAAGATCACTCTGGCTGCTCCCAAGAGAAGAGTTGGAGAGAGAACAAAAAGAAAAGGAGAGAATTTACAAAGCCTGTGAGAGTAGACAGAGCAAGAGGAGGCTGGCTGGGGAAATGGAGAGAGGAGACCTGGGGATGTCCGCATCATGTGTACTTGGAGACAGAATCAACAGAATTTGCTGACGGACTGGATGTGGGAAAGGCACTTAACCTCTGGTCGTGACAGTGATGAACAGTAGTCTTTCATATGCGATCTGCCAAGCACCAGGCCAAGGGCTTCACATCCATTGTCTCCTGGGATCCTTGCAATAAGGTGATGATCTCCACTGTGGAAGTTATGAAACGGCTAAGAGAAGTTAACTAATGTTCCCATGACTGCTCAGTTTTAAGTAGGAAAGTCATGACTTGGGACCATGTCTGTCTGAATCCAAATCCTAGATCTTAACAACTACACTTTAGAATCTTAAGAATTAAATGATCAAATTTCAACAGACTTCATAGTACCATTTCTAGTACAAAACAAATCCTGAATAAATATTAGGTGAAGTAAAAAAATAACTTAAACAGGTATCTACTCACAGACTGAAGAATGATCCCATTAAGGTATCTGGTGACTTAAGCTCTTTTACTACACGTTTCTTTAGGTCAGTGTGTACAGGTTAGGACAGTAGACTGCCATGTAATCATATGGCATCATATAACGTGATGTAATCATATAACAATGGCTATAAACATCATGACAGTGAGCTTCTACTTGCTAGAGGAGTTCAGGGTTGAGTTGTTCAATTAGTACTTCATTTTTTTCTTTCATTTGACAAAACGCTTGTGTTACCATTCTAGCTATTATGAGGGGATATAAAGGTAAATAACAGAGACCACCTTTCAAGGAAGTTAGAGTTGAATCAGCACATAAAATACTTCATAATTGTCTCATTAGAAACAGTGTGAGCTCACTGTGATAAGGGAGATTGTTGGTAGGGAAAATAAAACAGAGTAGAGCTCACAAGCATATGGAGGACTTTTTGTTTTTACCTTTATCTGAAATATAATAGAGACTGAGAAGTGCTTGTGGCAATAAGTGCACAACTCCATTGAGTTTGACAGACTGAGCACATCTGTGTCATATGAGTTCAGTCAAGAAACAGAGCATGACCGCAGCCTCCCTCCTGCCCCTTCCAGATGCCGACCACCTCTCCCTTGGAGAAGCCACAATCCTGACTTCTTTTTTCGTATTTTTATCTTGTTGTACAGTTACAGTTGTCCCCATTCTCCCCACCCTGGGTTGCTCTTACCTGTCTTCTAACAGCGTCAATTGCATTTGTCCGTTTTGTGCATTACAGAAGTGGAATCACTTGGTATGTACTTCCTGGGGTCTGACTTCCTTACTTCCACATTTCGGTTATGCAGTGTATCCATGTGGCTGCACAGAATTGCAGGTCTTTCAGTCTCATCACTGTCTCTTCTCAGTTGTATGGCCATGCCACAGTTTGTTTCTCCTTCTATTGTTGACAGGTCTTTGGATCATTTCCAGTTTGGGGTTATTATAAGTAGTGCTATTCTAGTACACATAATTTTGTGAACATATATGTGTTAAGTGTGTTCTATCCCTAGATATATATCCAACAGAAATGCATCCATGTATTCTGCATGTATGATTTTAAGAGATTTTTAGAATAGACATTTGGAAAGAGTTGATCTTGACTAATTCCTTACATGATGACCACACACTTTGTAATCATTATGCGAGATCAATAGCATTATCCCAAATCTACAAACTCCTGTCTTCCAATCAAGGAGGGTATTGATCACAAATCTATAAATGCTCATTGAATGATTCCTGTATATCAAAAAACCGTGATGTCAGAGAAAGAGAGTAGAAGACACAATCCTTACCTTCAAGAAATCTAGAGCCCCGTTGAGGAAGTAAAACTAACAAGTGTAAAGCATTGAGATGCATGAAGGGTGGACTATGATGTAGAGTATCAAACAAAATTAATATGTTTATTTATCTAACATCCTTTAGGAAGACGGTGCGAATTTAAGATTATGTAATTATTTTGCCAAGAACATATTTCAGGATGCTTGCACTTAAAGAGTACTGTAGTCTTATTTTAAGTTTTAAAACACAATTGCTAAATGATTCAGACTTGCATTTGACCATTATTAACATTGACTCATATTTTTGAGCACCTTCTCCGTGTCAGCTTTCCCGCACATGTGACATTGTTCCTACCATAGCTGTATGAAGAGTCTGTGCGTAAGCAGACCAGCAGAGCTCTTAAAGCGTTGTTGTGGAGCCAGGACCCCGGTTCTACCACTTTCTAGCTGACAGTCTCTGAGCAAGGTCCTATGCTTCAGTTGTTTTATTCATCAAATGGGGACAATTATATTCCTACCACATAGGCTGTAAAATAAAAACAGCTAAAATGGTAGTCAGTACCTAGTAGGCATTTGATGGGTTATTTTGAAATAAAAGGTAGAGTGGGGAAGAACTGAGTAAAAGGCATTTCAGTGAAATAATTTCTCAACTCTGGAAAACAAGGCTCATGTCTATGCAACACCCTCGGCTCCTCCAAGTACATGGGGTGTCGATGGAGACACAAGTTCTTGCGTCAATGAAACCAAATATTCTGAAAGTACTGTAGACCTCTGCTTGCAATGTCAGCACTTGGGGGGTCAACAAATACGGTGACATCTTAAGAACAAGTGACATCCCGGAGAAGGTTGAACCAGTCTGCAGAGCTTCTGCAGACTTGAGCTTCTGCAGGCTTGACCTGCTTGGCTGTGTGTGTGCTCCATTTCTTTCCTGGAGAAACCCTGAAGGCTTTGCTCTGGGTCTCACACCTCCTTTTTTTTTTAAGTAAATCTAACTCAAGAATTTAATGACTAAAATGACAAAAATGACAGTTCGTAGTAGGTCGAGAAAGTGACTAACCCAAATTAGAACAGAAAGTCAGTGGGATGCAAGAAAACATGTTCTAAAAGGAGCATGGATACTTTCAGACGTGCAGAATCATTCATTTAGTCACCTGATGAAGAACGCAATTCACCATCTTCTCTAAAAGATACTGGAAGACGTATCCGAGCCAGCAGGCTTAGAATATCGTGAACCCAACTACATAATCTTAAAACTCTACATGACAAACATAGACAATAAACAAATGTAAATAGTTAAGCATAAGCTGATAAGAATACAATCAAAGTGCTTTGGAACCTCTCGGTGGCTTTGATGGGAGGAGGATGTTGCACACCTGTCGGGTAAGCAGACAGAAGCATTTTTAGCCCTGTTGGTGCACACTTGCAGACATCCCTCCGCCCATGAGGTGACATGGGGAACTAAAGCATTAGGTTGAAAGGGGAACCTTGCTAAGCCACTGACTGATTCAAATGCACAGAGGCGGGGGTCCAGTCTCTCCCCAGGGAATTCCCGTACTGGTCCTAGATTCTGCCCTGTGCAAAATCTTATAACCCCTAGATCACATTTTTTAAAAAAAATCATGGTTTACACTTAATAGCAATAAAATAAGCAGCTAACAAATCCTATGCAAAATGAAAAAAGCCCGACTCATTGTCTGTGTCATTGTATTTTACATTTCTGGTTGGTTAGCTCGGTTTTGCTGGCAAATCTCATTTAATGACAATATATTTTTCATTTTTGTTTTAAAATAGCAATCCTAACCCACTGTTATTATAACATATGTGGTAAGTTGTTGTTCCTGGGATGGTGATAAATTTGTGGCGACCCAGTCACATCCTCTTGGTTTGGAATTAGTCTTTCTCCTCTGATTTCCCACTACATTTCATGTGTATTATTGTGCATAGCATAATTTGCTTTGTAGTGTAGCTATTTGTGAATACATCTGTCTCCCTCGCTTGATAGTGAGGACAAAAAACAATCTTGAATTTCTGTTTATTTCATTTTGTTCTGCAGTCCCTGAGTCACACAACACACTGATTTGTGCATAGTAGGGATTCAATAAATATTGGCAGCAGAGTTGACCGACTGAGATTACAGCACATTTGGCTGCAAACACCTTAGAGCCATGAGGCCCATCTGTCAATCAAAGCTGTGATCTTTGTTTCATTAACACCATGGCTAAGCAATGAGGAAGTAAGTCAGTGACAAAGAGCTTCATGCGCCACATATCCTAAGTTAGATGGCCGATGTTATAACTCCGTTAAGTAGCAAAAATCCTGTGGAAAGCAAGTGGCTATGCAGTGACAATAATGATCCATAAATTCATCCTGTCTGCATGTGGAAATCGAAACCAGCTATCTTCTTCCTGCCTTTTTATCCATAAAGGCTAGTCCAGTGCTAATTATTTGTTTCAAAAACTAGAGCCATTTTTTTTCACTAAGCAGTTTGCCATTCATTTTGGCCACCAGCACTGGTACAAGATCCAGTCTAAGACCGACGCACATGGCTTTGGACTCCATCATTGGCCAGTGTCATTTTCTGGAGGAAATATATCATTATCCTTTTGGTTTAAAGATTAAACATTTCCCCGCTGGATTGCCTACCCTTCACAGGATGTAGATTTAGCTTGTTAGTGGCAATGATAACTTGTCGTCACCAGCTCTGCTGTTTCTGCTGCCATTGCTTTTTGAAGATGGTTGACATTTAAACAAAAAAAAGGAAGAAAAGAAAAGAAAAAATAAAGGAAGGAACCATCCTCAGTCGTGCTCCATCTGGCCCTGCTGGGTATTTGGCCGCTCAGGCAGTGCATACTTCGGTGCACTGATAAGGAGCGGAACACCCACAGTATTGACATCAATCCTCTGTTCTCCAAAGCAGAAATGCCCCGGATTAGCGTCGCTTACAAACAGTCCGGGTTGGGAGGGGGCTGAGAGAGAATCAGTGCAGAACGTGCAATGGAAGTGAGTACGTTCTGCCCTTGGAACTAAAGTTTAGACAGGACGCCTAAAGATGACACGCATTCGATACGTAACAGCGGCAGTTCTTGAACATGCAGCATGGTGAACGAGCAGAGCGTGCAGGTTGCCCATGAGGGGCTCCTGGTCTTTAGGGGAATTCAGACTCCGGAGCCACATCCCTGAAGTGGTGGGGTAAGAGTCAGTCCACCAAGCTCCATAGAAGTCTATCTCTTTTTGGTCTGATGGGATGAACATTCTTACCTGAAAGAATTGTAATGTTTCTCTAAGAAGAAAACATCGATTGAAAAGGAAATTCTGAAATGTAACTCTTATGGCCTTTGAGTGCTTGGTTTTCAATCGTTCTTCAGGAGGCTCGGAAACTTATTTCTATTTTCTATGGGAATGCTAGTCATAACTAAACGGGAAGTGTAAACTGTATACACGAGGTGGTGTGGCCATTAATTCAGAATCTCTGGGCTGCATGAAATTATGAGTTTAGTGAGCCCTAGCCACTTCACTTTCATAGGTCTTGTCCTCCATAAAAGAAATAATAAAAATTGTAATTGATGATCATGTTGGTATAAAGAAAATATAATCTAAGGTGTGCCTGAAGAATAGTTCACCCACCACTGGAGATAGGGCCTGGCCAACAGCGTGTTTTAAACCTTCACATGGTTGAGAATCACTGTGTTTTGAGAGTTACCCACTAACCTACAAGAACCTGAGGAATAACTTCTGGAGCTGTCTGCCTCTTCTCCTTCCTCCCCCTTCCAGTTTTCATAAGCCACCCACTTTCCTTGTGAAATACACCTGGTTTGGGGACATAGCAGAATGGGTATAGCACAGGGACTGCCAAATTTAGCAAATAAAAATGCAGGGGGGCGGTGCTGTTTGAATTTCAGACATACTTGGGTGTGGGACAACCTATGCTGAGAGTACATGCCGTCTATCTGCGATTCAAACGGAGCCGGGCATCCCGTGTTTTACCCGGCAGCTCTGAGAGCTTCCCCTATTCTCAGAACCCAAGACCTGTTCCCTTGTAAAACACTCTTTCTGATCAACATGCCGTGTGCCGATATGTATGTAAAAGAACGCTCTGTAGTCTGTTAACAAGAACCACTTACAAAAAGCGTTGTGTGGTCAAAGGTGTGTGCTCTAAAGCATGCTCTCTTGGAGTCTTCCATATGCTAATGCACACCGGGACTGGCCAAGGGCCTGCTAGGGTAGGAGCGTGTCCCAAGCTTACCAGACCACTGACTGGTGTCCTTTCTTTCTGGAGTCTCTTGCTCACCTGTGATTTCTGATGGGACACCCTTAGCATCCGTCCAAGGGCCAACGTGGCTTTATTCGTGAAGAGTGTGATGGATATTCTGAATCTGTTTCACTGACTTTTCCTTTCCTCTTCTCCTCGGCTGTTGACGGCTTCTGTGGTGGGGAATAGACAGCAGGCTGACATCCTCTTTGTCACCTATCTCCAGCGTTTGACCATCTCCCTTTGGGAATGGAGTGGGTTTAGTGACAGCTGTCCTGCACATTGTGGTGGGGAGGGGTCTGTGGAATTGTGGGTTTTAACTTGTTGTTGAATGGAGGGTACTTAACTGGGTGTGTAGACCCAGCTACATCCTTTGTGGGGCCCAGAATGGAGTGAAGATGCAGGGCTCCTTGCTCAGAAATGCAGAATTGAAAGGCGGTGACAGCAGCTCATTAAACCAAATGCAGGCCCTTTCTGAGCTCAGGCCCCTGACCCAGAGCACAGGGGGCAGGCTCACGACATCAGCCCTGCTGGAGCCCCACCCTCAGTGCCCGCACATCGAGCGCCCTCACCCCCGAAACCCAGAGGAGTTGTTTCAAAGGCAAATAATCAGGACCAGCTCTTCAGATACCAAGAGGTTACGAGCAGAACTGCGAGGCCACTAGACTGGGCCCCAGAGGACATGAAATTTTGATATTTTGCTCGTTGAAGATTTTTGCATTGATTTTGAATTTTAAAAATTCTGTGTTAAAACATTGCAGATTCTGATTTGTTCTTATTTAACAAATCGCAACTTTTGTTCTTTTTAAGTTTCTAGACGTGTTGGTTTATTGTTTTGAAGTTTTGCTTTATTGCTGTAGCCATCTGTTTCTGAGTGCTAAGAGTCATTTCTTCATGTTTTAGCAAAAATGCTCTTCCCTTCTTCGGTAGATGAGCCTTCTGCCACTTCCAGCCCCCATGCTCCCCATGAGGCTAACTCCACCCCCAGAGATAGGCTAGACCCAGGGCCCAGCCCTAGCCCATCATCAAATTCTCTGGGATCAGTGTGTGACTCACATGAGCCCAGTGAGAGCCCCAGGCTCTTGATGAATTACCAGAAAAAGGCACTCCCTTTCCATCAGGGGTGCTGAGCTAGAAGAGTGTTGACCTGGAGCTGCTGGTGTCACCTTGGCCACTTCTCAGAAGAGGCTGACTGACACTCAGACAGAGAGGAGGCAAGACATAGCATGGGGAAGATTCCTGATGACAGTTTTGAGCACCTGGATCAAGCCATATCTGAAGCAGTATTGACCGTAGACTTTTAGTTATGGAAACAGTAAATTCACTTTTTAAAAAATTCTGATTTGAGTTTCTGTCATTTACCACTAAGAGTCCGACAAACATGATGCACAGAGATTTCAGGCTGGAGATGAGAAATGGTGGCATGGCAAAAGTGGCCTCAGGTATACCAGAGTCACCTTTCCCCAGACTATGCCACACGTCTTCTTATTGGAACCTGAACTGCTACAATTGCCGTGAGGAACCAGAAACTGTCTGATGACCCGCCTCCCACTCTGGACTGCATACAAGTCCCTCAGGAGGCTGTTGATTGGGGGGAAGGGCCTTTATCCGGTGCTTCCTAGGTGTTAGGCTCTATTGGGTGCTGTATCTCATTATCTAGTTGTCACAAAAGTCCTATAAAGTACCTGTGCCTTTTTTACTCATACTCATGTGCCTGGCTTGTAACTCTATGTGTGTCGGGGGCAACTATGTAACCACTTCTTTGAAGTTACTTCCCCTGAGAATATATATATGAAAAGCTTAGGAGCACCTCACTCAGTTCTTTAAAACAAGGTAAGTAAACTTTTTCTCTAAAAGGCCAAATTATAAATATTCAAAGCTTTGCAGCTCATGAGGTATCAGTGGCTACTGTAAAGAGAAAACAGCCCAGGCGTACGAACAGGCGGCTGGGCTGTGTTCTCACGGGACTTCCTTTGTGGGCCCTGAAGTTCGAACTTCCTTCAGTGTTCACATGTCACAGAACATTGGTTCTTCTTTTGGTTAGTTTTCATCTATTTTTTAAAAAACGAAACCATTCTTAGCTCTTGGCCTGTACAAAACAGATGGTGGACTGAATTTTGCCTATAAGTAGTAATTTGCATACCTTGGTTTAGAACTTACACCCAGACTTTCCAATAGAAATGTAATGTGAGCTGCATAGGTAACTAATTAAAAATTTTCTGGTATCCATAGTAAGAAAAAGCAAAATAAGTAAAATAATTTTAGAAATATATTTGACTAACTCCAGTATAACCAAAATACTACCATTTTAATATGTAAGATAAAGATTCATTACTGATGTGTTTTACATTATTTTTGTACTAAGATTTTGAAATCTGTTATGTATTTTATATTACAATACATCACCATTTGTGTGCTGAATTTTTACCAGAAATATTTGATTTTATTTAGGTTTCATAAGCCTTCGCAGTAGAGAAATAGATTCACATACACAAATTGTGAAAAAAAAACCCTAAAAATTTTCCAGTAGTTGAATCAAGTTAACAGTTTTTAAAGAAGTTAATTAAAAGTAAAAATTTAGGGTTTTCATTACTCCAGCCACGTTTTAAGTGACCAATAGCTACTATATTGGGTAGCACAGACTTAGAATGACAACCGATTTGAAATTTTTTAAAATTTTATTTATTTATTTTTGCCAATAGTAGTTCCACTTACATAGCTTGGAATTGCTATTCAATGGTGATTGTATGAAAAACAGACTCTGCTAGTTTTTAAATGTTTTTAAATCATCTTTAGACAATGTACCCCATATAGCCTGGGCCCCGGGCGTCTCCCTCCCCTGCCTCAGTTTACCGCTGAAAGCCCTCATGGCTGAAATGGAAGACCAAGGAAGAAAGAAATATGAGAGATTGCCAAAGAAATATCTGGCTGTAGATCATGTAGAGCCTGGTAAGCAGCGGTGAGGACCTTGAACTTCCTAAGCGTGGTGGGCAGTCATTGGAGGGCTCTGGGCTGCCCATGGGGACGAGGCTTAAGGAGAGCAAGAGTAAAGCAGGGCCTGCCAAGAGGCCGCTGCTGGTGTGCAGGTGATGGGGGATGGTGGGTGTGAGCCCCGACGTCAGGGGGCACCTGCCATTCTGACTGAAGTACGCACTCTGGTTGTGCAAATTCAGTTGTACAATCCTGGGGGTTAGCACGTCCTTCAATTTCGGCTCTGGTGGCCTGGATAAGAGAGAAATTCCTGGTAGGACGCCAGAGAAGTCGCCAGAGTTGGGATCCATTGTGAAGGAAGAACCCACAGACTCTGCTGGTGGAACGGGTCTGGAAGGTGAGGAGAAGAGGGGAGTCACCACGTTTTGTATTTGTACCCTAAGCCGGGCCAGCCCACAGCACAGCCTGCTCCACTCTTCTCTCCATGGCCAAGTTCACCAGAATGAAGAGTTGTCTTGCAGATAGAAGGCAATGAAACACTTTTGAAATTGGAGGGATTCAGTCGCAAAGCCCCGGTCTCCATTGTAACAAAGGTCATGTTGTGTATAAAGCTGGATGATGTGTGTTTCCACTTCACTGTGAACTAGCACAGGGCAAGCTCACCCTTAATGCCACTCATAAGAAGTCTCAGCAGGCACCAGAACCACAGGGTTTCTGCTCTGCAGGAACCTAGTTTCACCCTTCTTGGAAGCAAAGGCTGCTTTGACCCTTCATCCCATCAAGCCAAGTGAATTCCTACCCCCCACTCCAACTCCTGGCTGCGTCCTGGGTCTGTAACGGAAATCCAGACTTGTTCTTAACCGCTTTCCCCACCCTCCTCTCACCCCATCACCATCTCCACCCCCCTTAAATTCCATTTTACAACACGCAAAGCAAGATAGCCTTTGTTAAAAAGTTTAATGTTCTTAATTAGTTGAATCGGTTGGGCTAATTAGAATACCAATTAGAACTGGCGGGGCTATCGTAATTTGAAAGTGCTGTGGTCTAGTGTTAATCGCTATTAAACCTTATAGTTTGTGAAAGACAGAGAGAGGGTGAATTCACAAAATACGATTTTAAATGTTAAAGGTCCATGGTCAGGAGGGATCCTGCCAGTCCGTGAGCTTCCCAGGGAGGCAAAAAGCAGAGAGGGGTGTAATTGCTGCAGACCTGGCCCTGCAAGGGGCCTCAGTGCCTCTCTTTTCAAGAAATGTTAAAAGCCTACAATGCACTTTGCTAAAATAGCCAAAATGTTTAATTCACCTAATGGACTAATGATCTGGAATGATTCTTTAAAAAAAAAATGAGTGTTTAAATTACCAGGGCACAGAAAAGTTTCTGCTGTTACCAGAGCTGCGTGTCCCTTTTGGGTTTTAACTTGCTAAATATAAGAAACGACCCTCACCATGACAGCCCTTTTACTCCCAGGCGCTGTGTGAGTAGGCTCAGGGCAGAAGCAGCGCCACGTCTGGTCTGCGGTGGGCATGAGTTTCATATTTTCACGTCTCATTGGGGGATGACTACATGGGTAAGCGAGTCCTAATTTATGTTTTCAAACTAGAAGAATCGCTCCTCGTTTTCTCCACAAGCAAATATGGAATGGACAATTATAGCCATCCCTCCAGTACGTTTTCTGAGCTACGACTTCATTTTCCCTCTATCCCAGTGATACAGACAGAAGGTATTGCTATCCATTATCATTGCTGGTATTCGCTCAATATATCTGTGATTCATTTCCAGAAAGTAAACTATGCTGTTTACGGAAAACAAATACAAAGATATATTTTATCGTATGTATTACAGCACTGTTAGGCAACAAGGACTTAGATGGTGAATTGCTTTACATAGGATATAAAAATGTTCCACTCAACTGCTGCCTCGAATCTTCCTGGAGGTAAGTGGAGAATAAATTTAAAGCAGACAGACAGACAAATAAATAAGTGAGAGTGACTCCCAGCATAGTGTGTGTATAAAAATTTGTAGGAAACAAACGTGTATGATCCAGAATTTGCTCCAAGTGTTTCTTAGGACGTATACTGACATCTGTCTTGATGCTATGAAGTGACATCTGAGTTAAGTTCCAGGTAGTTTTATTAAATTCCATTTCTCCTCTGTCAGGTACCGCCCACATTCTAGCCATTGTGGGGGCCACGTGCCCTGGGGTTAGGGGGATATACCATTCAGAAAGACCTGATTGGGCTCTACTGGCAGAGACCGAGTAAGTTAGGGCCACTTAATTTTTCATTTGTTTTCTATCTTTCTCACCAGCTCCAGTGTTTTCAGAACTACTAGTTAACAGTGAGCTTTAGACTAAGATTAAAAACGATATTCAAGCTACTTGTTTATTTTTAACCTATGTGTGAAGAATAACTATTTTTTTTGTAAAATGCTAAAGAAATTAAGTGCCAGCGATTCTTCTTAAAGCATCAAAAGAGGGAAAAACTGAGATAATGATGTGCGGATCCCAAGTAAAATTTTTAACAGGGGACTGTGCTGATCCGCTGGTCTTTTTTCTTTCCTTTTTGACTGCATTTCAAGTTCCCTGTTCCCCTATATATGTTTTGTAGCTGCTTTTTTTTCCTTGTAGGCAAATCTCTTAGTGAATTTATCCTGTAGTCAAACCATACATGCCTTCCTTAATTCACCCATGCAGTGATTTAACAAGCTTTTGTTTATTATCTGCCAGGTAGCAGGTAGCATGCGAGGCTGCAGGGTACACAGAGGCACATGTAAGACACCTGTGCCAACAGGTTTTCAGTCCCAGAAGTGAGGTGATGGGAGACAGAGATGGTTGTAGGACTGTCCGGGAAGTACTGGGTCAGGGTCAAGAACAAGGTGCTTTAGAGGACAAAAAAATGAAGCAAGGAAGCCTCTCTGTGGATGGAGGGGAAGGGAGGCGGGGTCTGAGCAAGGTCTGAAGGACAGTAGGACCCCGTCAGGCTGTGATCCCTGGGATATGCAACGAGCGGCCCTGGCTTAGGGTTCGGTGGTGGTGAGGGGCAGGTGATGTTTTCTGAGCCTGGAAAATATAACGCAAAAGGGAGAAATGGGACAAATCAAAGTACAACTCTGATGTAAGATGCAGGTATATTTTCTTTCCAAGATCTCTCCGGTTCCTGAGGACAGGAGCTGGCCCACGACAGCTCATTGTGGGGCTTCTGAAGTTATTCTTAAATTAGCAAGCCTCAGCGGTCATTTTGTCTACAAGGAATCTAGAGGTCTGAGTCAATATAACTTTTTCAAAAATGTCTTTTGGTCTCTAGAAAACCTATGCAAATACCAGGAAACGTATATACAATTTATCTTGTTTTTGAAAAGAATGTTGAGAAAACAAATGAAATAATTTTATTGCCCTTTGGTTTGATTTGAGACTGAACGCCCCCCTTATCACCATGAATGCGTTCATACCAGGTCAGGCTATCTTGTCTTGTAAGGTGAATCCTTACCCCAAAAATAGCTTTGGTGAAGTCCGCTGGAGATACTATTTCTCATTCACCCTGTCTCCCCAGCCTCCCTGGAAAACCAAGCAAATCCCTCATTCGACTACGGGTGCTTCCCGTCTGTGCGTCTGCGCGTCTGTGTGGACATTTGCGGCGTGCTTGCCCTGTGTCCTGCTGCAGGAGTGGATTCACTCAGTCAGCTGGATCTGAGAGCTTGGAGCTCAGCTCTCAGCTGGAGGAACAAAGAGACTGCAACCAGGAGAGCCTCTGAAGGGAAGGTGGTCTACTGCCTCGGTCCCCTGGGGGTCCTCATCTGCACCGGAGAGCTGTTTTGACAGAACCACTGAATTAGGTGCAGAAGTCAAATTCCTGGGACATCAAACCAGGACAGATTTTCTGCTTGCCCACAAACAACGGAGACCCCTCTGCCTTGGGGGAATAGGTGAAGCCGGGTCTGAGGGGCTCTGTGGCTCCCAGGGTTGGTTGGAATCACTTGCTGGAGGCAAAAGGGCAAGGAACATTGAGCTGCAGAAATGGAAGCAAATAATTTATTTATTTTTTTAAAAATCGTGAACCCTGATGTCTGGTCCCAGATATCGGAGCATATTCTCCATTCTTCGAACAAAAGAAACGCACATGCTTATTCCACCCTTTTCCGCCTCATCTGGCAGCCGCTTTCTGGTCCAGCAGACACTAACATCTAATGAGTCAAACTTCTCATTTTCAGACTAATCAGTCGGCTGCACTAATTGCAAATGCAAATATGCAAATTTATATTAATTAATTACTCTGCTAATTAGTTCTGCGGTCTTTTTTGGGTAATAAATCATTGTGCAGTGGAAGGGAAACAAGTCCTGTCCCATTTCACTCCACATAAAAATTTAATGTACTCATGGAAGAAAATATATTAAAGAAAAGACACCCCGAGTTGATCACAGCTCTCCCACCGACGAGTCCCCTCCAGAAAGGTGCCATTGTGAAGGGGGCTTCCACATCTCCAGCAAATGCCATCACTAAGGTGCCTGTTAGCAATTTAATTATCACATTATGAGCTTCAGAAAAAGCCAGTTTACTGTGTCGCAGGCTGTGACATGGAGCTCGGCAGTTCACCCCCGTTGCAGCAAGATGCTTATCAATAAAATGAGAATATGGAGACGGAGTCACATGTTGTTGCCAAAACACTATGGCTTGGGATCCAGGGTTTTCGGGGGTTTTGCTGTGATTGTTGTTGTTTTAAGCCAAAGTTATCAGCTATGCCCTAGGATGAGAAGTTTTATCATTTAGGATTCGAGAGGCATTGAAGAAGGGCTTTGGGAGGAGGGAGGTGAGGAGTTGGCCAGAGAGGAAATTGTCTTCCACAATGTGTCAGAGGGATGCACACTCAGATTTATTAATTTCAAAAATTCACACTGCAGACCTACTATGCTTTCAGTTTACCCACTGAACGGAGAGGGACATAAAAGTGTCACACTGAAATGATCTGTCCCAATGAGGTTGTGAATTCTGTGAGGTTAAGGGGTTATGTCTGATGTACCACTGGGTTCCCAGTTCTTTACCAAGACGGAGCATTCAATAAATAATTGCTCAGCGAAGAATGAATGAACGAATGATGGATGAATGAAGGAATGGCTGCTGCCTTCAGGACCTCAAGTCTAGTTAAAGGGAAAGCAACCCTTACTGACGAACTGTCTTGCCTTCATTGTTGAGTAGGAGTCACGTGATAGCCCATGATTAGGAGTTGAGAGGAAGGAGCGATGGTGGTTAAGATTTAGACCCTCACGTGTTAAATGCCCCTTTATATCCTTCTCACCAAGAAATTTCTTCTTTCATTCCCGTGCTCTTTCCTCTCAATTCTGCCTGGTCTGCATGGGATGTGATGTTGGAGTGACAAAGAGGAAACCACTATCGGCACAGCTAGACGGCTCGCATTTGAGTGCTGGCTCAGCCATTCACCAGTTTGGCAATCTCCGGCAAACCACTGAACCCTGTGGAGCTGGTGTCGTCACAGTGGAAATGGGGGTTATGGGCTCCTCGAGAGGACTGTGGGGGATGCCAGGGCTTTGCAGCCAGGAGCTCGACACCCAATCCCACCTTTGTGCCCCCGGCTGCTTTCCATGTGGCTGCAGGTCTTTGTTTTTTATTATTTATAAAAATTTATTTTTGAATGTTTTGAAAAACTGGAATGTAAGTCACCTGTGCATGGTATAAAATTCAAAAAGTATACAAGAGATGCAGTAAAAAGCAATTCTCCTTTCTTGACTCCAAGGCTCTCTGTCGCTGCTCCCCCCCCAAGGGCAATAACTAATTCCTGTGTGTCTTTCTGGAGACAGTGTGTTTCTATGTGTCCGTATGTCCATATGTGATCCTTACACACAAATGAATGATAACATACCGTAATACTCTTCTGCACCTTACTCTTAACGTACCAGTGCATCTAAGACCTCATCCTTTTCAAGCCTACATGTTTTTCATTGCATGGCAGCATGAAAATTTACTTCTGTTGACCACCCATTTCAGTTGTTTTCAATTTTCAGCTAAGGCAAATAATGCTGTGATTAATATCCTTGTACATACAACATTTTGCCCAGATGCAGGTAGATTCTAGGAAGATACTTAGAATACAATTTAGAATAGAACTGCTGTACTAAAGGATACACACTGTTAAATCTTGAAGCGTTGGGAAGCCTGCCTCCATTATGGACGTGCCAAATACACTCCCTCGATGACCACCCCTTCTCGACCTCCTTGCTTGGGCAAGTTCTCCAAATTGCAGTTCCTCAGCATCCTCATCTGCAAAGTGGGGCTAGAGGGCTCCCTTTCTCATTCGTGGTTGTGAGGCGTAAATGAGATCATTCACAAAAATTGCTTAGTATTGTTATGTGTTATGACTTTTGTCAGCATCGACATTGTTATTTTCATTTTCAGCACCTCGTGGCTTTATCGGAGGCTACAAGGAGCCCATAGCCGTGAAAGCTCTGTGTACCGGGCTATGCCCCTGCCAGTCTGCAGTAAGAACCCAGTCTGCTCTTCCTTCCCTGTTTCCTCGGGACGTTTTGTGCTGTGGCGGCCTCTTGAGCTAAGCCTTCACGTAGCTTCAGTTCATAGGAGCATTTTGGAAGTGCCTTGGAAGGCTTTCTACAGCTTCAGACTGTTCTGTATCCATAATACATTTAACAAAAATAATGCCGATATTAACTTCATGTCCCCACATTAGTTACATGCCCAAGATGCAGAGCAGGAAGAAGGAAGAAGAGTGAGGGATGGGAAAGAAGAATGCCAACCAAGGATATAATGGGGGGCTGGAGGAGCAACGGTGGAGAAGAGAACCAGGGATGAGGAAAAGGAGTAGGAAGGAGCCAGGGCAGATGACCAATCGGATTGTAGGGCACAAAAGGGGAAGGCGGTGTAACCTCGGTCCAGGCCCTGGAGAGCTGCAGCGGAGGAGGTGGTTGCTTGGAAGGTGCCCAGCCCCTGATTAGCCTGGCCTGTGCCGAGCGGTGAGCCCCCCTCCTGTCCACGGAGGATCGATTCCACGGCTCCAACTTCATCGCCTTCCTCTGCTCTCCATAAACTTTCCTCCTCCCCGAGTCCAATCCCTCCACAAAGTTTCAGCCGCCACTCAGAAGTGACTGTCAGGCTGGGTGCCTGAGTGTCGTGTTTCAAGTCACCGGCAGAGCGCTTCGACGCCATTCTAAAAGGACCCGTGTTCGTTTCCAGCACAGCTTACCGCAGCCAGCCTCCACCTCTCTCTGAAATGCCGTTTCCTCCTTTTGACATTTCAATGCATGTTAAGAAACTATGAATAACTTAGTTCTTTGTATATACCCTTTTAGCAAGGACAGTGTTGGCCAAAAGTATGTACACAGCAGATGCTTGTTGATCGACTGGTGGACCCAAAAGTGTTTCCCATGCTTGGGACAGCCCCCATCTTCCCCAGTGGCACACACTTCTCTTATTTTCTATTCTGATGTTAACAGAATTTGGAGATTATTTTCTCAAAGATGAAACAGAACAAATGTCTTTTGAGCATTCCATGGCTTATGCTGGATGGTTAATGGTTCTTCAGCAGAATCCTCCTCCCTGCTGGTCTGGAGACAGCATTGGGAAAGGCCATGCTGTGGGTTTATGTGTGGGGGAGACCTACCCTTCCATTCTGCAGGGCATGTGGCTGGGCCTGTGGGGTGCACAGGGGACCCTGGGCTGATTATTTATTTCATGTGAGAGTCGGAGGGCGCCAACTATCTTAGATCACAATTGAGCTGATACAAGGGAACAACGAGGCAGATTTTAAGAATACAGAATCTAGAGGTATGGCTGAAAATCTAGAGGACTGAACCTTCAAAATTCCATCTGAAAGAAAAAAGAAAGGGTATTAACAAATGCTTTCTGAAGATGAAATGGAAAACACACAAGCACGTGTCTTCAGATAATTAAATTAAGAACCCTATGTCACACACTAAGTATATGCTATGTATTTGAGTCATATTTTTCCAGAAGAAATATTTTTAATAGATTATTTTTCCTAACTCATGTTTTAGGTAAGAAATGATTGAGTTTTGTATGTGACCTCCCATTTCTTGGCCATCAGCTGCAGTTAAGGATGATGCCAATATGTTGAGGTTGCATATTTCATGTCCCTAAATGACCAACTGACTTATTCTAAGAGACACAGTGTTCTGTACGCCCACCCTGCAGCCACCTCTTCTGAAAATGTGTGCTGCCGCCTATGAGAACAAGTGCGTTAGGTTTTCAGAAAAAAACAATTTCAAACACATGCCCTCTTCAAGCAAATTTTATATTCATGCTTCAGCATAAAGAAAAAGAAAAATCATTAACCTTAAAATCCACAGATGACTACTGCAAACATTTAGGGCTCCAGCCTTCCAGATTTTTATCTATAGCTACATTGCCCAGCGCCGTTAGTGTCCACGTACATTCACGCTTCTCTACAGGTGCGTCTCCAGCGTTTCTGGGGCTTGCGCAGTTGCTGTCATTGGCCGGTTCCTGAAGGCTTATTCTGATTGGCTCAAGTCAGTGCCATTCAGGTTGACAAATACTTAGAGTATCACCTGGTATCTGTTTAATAGAATTAGAGTCTACCTCTCTCTCTATTGTTTTGGGTGTGTGTGTGCATGGTTGTCGCTTACTTGGTGCCGATTTGTTTTAAAAAATGCAGGTCATTTTTATGGGTGCAGAGTATTCAGTAGGGGAATGGGTAGTTCACTTTTATTCAATTGGTCCCATGTTATGGGACACTTTGAGTTATTTTCAATTCAATCTCCTTTGTATTTATGTTGTTCTATTTTATGTTTTTGATCTTCCCTTTTCTTTTGCTTTCTTCATTGCTTACAATTCTTTCTACTAGTGGTTTGAGAGTTCTACGCTTATTATTCTCTAGTTGTTCTTATGTTTTTATTGAAAATATTTGAATCAACCTTTATCAACAGTAGAATTTAATCGGTTTCTAGTGATTTCTCCATCTCACTGTCCTGTGAGGGTAGATATTTCTGCTTTTATTATCTCTTCCCATGTCCAATTCTCAGTTGATGTTTAAATAACTTCCAGATCCATTTCTTGAAATGCAATCTGTATCTCTTCTCTCAAGAACTGGGTTCAGCATTGGCATTGTCTATAATCACATCAGCAATTGTTTGGTCGTCAACTCTGAACTTGACTGCATTCATTACACACTTGCTGCCATTTTTTAAAATAACATTTTATATATATTTAAGTTCTTTATTTTGATACCATTTTCAATGAGCTAAAATCTTTTTTGGAGGACATTTTTCAGAGAGGGTATGTGGGTGATAAACATTTTCAGTCCTTACATATCAGAAAAAGATCTTTTCCTTCAAACATAAACGGTGCATAATTTGTGTTTTAAGTTGTTCTTTTTTTTTTCCCCTGAGGCCTATTTCCTGACTTGAGTTACCCTTAAGGTGTTCTTCAAAATTCTTCATATTCCAATTTTCTTCTTGCTTTGAATTTTAATCTAATTTTTTTCTCACTGTATTATCTTTTTCTAAAAAAAATTACTCATGCCTGAATGTCTAGATTATTTTTATCTTTCAAATAGAAAGCCATGACTAGAATTTTGTGTGTGTGTGTGAACATGCGTGTGCCTCTCTTCATTACCTTGTGTAATGGACCCAGGAAATCCAGATTCATCCAGCATTTTTCTTCCTCACAGGAATCTCCCTGTTGTTATTACTATCTTAGATAATGATGTCTCCTGTGTATTTATGTTTTCTTTGATTCTTCCTATTGTACTCATGCGGATATTGTGGATCTATCATCACGTCCCTTGTATTTCTGCTTATCCCTTGGTCTGCATTTACCCTCTTCCGCCGAGTTCGGGGAGAAGCACCGATGCTGGTCTTCCAATTCAAGGACTGCTTTCTGTGCTCTCTGCTCTGTTCTGCTAGTCACCACGTCTCTTGCACTTTTACATTTACAAATCCTGTTTTTCATCTGAAAGCATCCTCTCCTGGAAGCAGATTTTTCATCTACAGAGATACAACTCTGAAACACACTGAATTTACAACAGTGTGTCTTCACGTGTGTATTAAATATGTAACTTGACTATACATCTTTTAAAAGTTTCTGGTCATAAATATGTAGAGATTGGGGAATTTGATTCTGATGCCCCCTTTAGTCAAGTGACCTTTTTCCTCTGTGTGGTGTAGGAGCAGAGATAAATATTTGTTCACTTTAGTCTTATGGTGCCTTTGTTGGGGATGTTATAGAGCCCTGTCCACGTGTATTTTAATTCCAGACAAAGAGACATGAAAACAGCTTATATTTCCTGTGGTTTTATTTGGCATCAGCACCAGACAAAGGGTGCTGATGCCCGAGAAGAGGGAGTGGAGAGTACAGCCAGAGCAGTCTGCATGCTGGAGCCCACGGTGCTCTTCTCCATGTCACCTGGTGTCTGGTCTGCCATGTGTGGCCCAGGCAGCAAGATGGCACCTATTGTCAGTCCCATTCACACTTGCTTAACCCACTGGCATGGTCAGTCTTCTCAGGCTGTTGACACTGTGTCACTCACTATGCCTAGAAGACCTAGATTAGAGGGGAGACAGCCCCTAGGACACCATGGTCTCCGCTGGTATCATTTGTAGCTACTTCAGATTAGTTTTATCAATGGCAGAGTTAGATCTCGGTTCTTGAGTTCAGCTAAGAAATAATTCAGAGCCAAGAACTCTGGCTTAAGAAATTTATGTAGAAAGTCACAGAGGTAGAAAAGGTGAGCCAGCTGGGCTGCATGGGCTCAGGAAACAAGTTACAGAGGCAAAGAAGAACCTTTGGAGCTTAAGAGAAAGAAAGCAAAGATATCGCGCCTGAGGGAAGAAGAGGAAAGTCGCAGGCAAGAGAGAGAAAGAGAGAAGGAACTGGGTTCTTTGTCTTAAGGGTTTTTATCTGTTTTTCCAGAGGTGGGGATTTGAGGGGAGGTGTCAGGAGAGGAACTCAATGGAATGTGCATCAGCGTTCTAGGTGTGTCCTTTCAGGGTCATGGTCTTTACAGATTGGTCCGTACTAGGGGAGGAGGTCATAGTCTCTGTATCTGGTCCTGATGTCGGCCATGTGTTGCTCTGTCTGCTTTTCTGGGCCTGGAGCTGAAACACAACTGAGGGCTAGATGTCACCTCTAGTTTGACCAAAACTCAGGCTCTGTCGTCAACAGACTGGAGGCTTTGTTCCTAAGATTATTTGACACAGGTCAGAACCTCAGTGTCACGAGGGCTTAATGTTTAAGGGAGTGGCTGTGCAAGGGCTTGTACAGGGGTCATATGAGGCTGTTCTCCACCCCCTTGTTCCTCCTCTAAGGGCATCTAAGCTGCACGGCTAGTGACATGCCAGGGGAGGAAAGGTCACCCTCCAGTTAAGATCCTTGCCAATAATACTCGTTTTTCAACTTTTTGCCCATTGCTAGGCGCCCAGGACTTTTTGCCCTTGAGATGTTCTGTCCCTGGCCTGTGTTCCTGCTCTGCGCATGCCCATCTAACTGCCTGCTCTATCAGTTTTGCCCTCCAACTGGCCGAGTACAAGTTAAGAGAGAGGCGTGTGGCCCAAAAGCTGCCCTATGTGGAGTCATTCATAAGATTGAGACTTGTTCCCATGGCTCATCCTTGACCCCTGCCCCCTGCAACTCTTTTCAGGCTGGGGGTGTTGGTGAGGTTCTGCTTGTGATTTGTCTTCTCCAGAGGGAAGTATACCCTTTCACAGCCAGACATTTCAGCCCGAGTTTCCGTTCATCCACCTGAACCGTGTCAGCGCTGTGTCATACATTCTGTGACAGTCCTTGCCTGTAGCTGACAGATCTTCACCTGTTTTTATTTTCAGGGACTTTGCACAGTTAGGGCAGTTAGTCGGCCACGGTTATTAGACCATGGTCAAGGAGGTAAAGAGCTATGACCAATTCCGCCCTTGTTGGTCTGTAACAGAGAAATGTCTGAATAAACAAGTTGTCATTACCACGGTCCATCATCTCTGTGATGTGACCCATTCTCCTCTACACAGGCATTCAGACTTCGAATTTTCTTTTTGATATTTGGCCTCATAAAAATATGGAATCCACTTGTGACTCACGGAGATCAAAAAACATTTTCTTCCAAGTCCTAAGATTTTCCAGGTAGAGGTACATTCCAACGGGGTTGCACTGACCCCCAATGCCAGGGACCCTCTCTGGCATGTTTACAGGTAACAGTTTGTTTATAGGTTTCTTTCAAGTTGCTTTGTTCTTACTCTCTGCCTCCTTTTTAAGGCACAAGCTGAGCTTTACAGCTCAGAAGTAAAGCACATTAGAATATTTACTTAAAAGCAATTGCACTTCCTGCTCTTCCTGGGGAGATGGGCTCACCATGTCACTAGACGCCCCCGCAAAATGTGTATTCATGTTAAGATGGTGGCCCAGCCTACAGGGGCCCAGCCCCCAGAAAGCGTGGGTGTCTGTTATTAGCAAATGGTTTCCCCTCAAACCTTTAAACTCCACAAGTTTGCAACCATTAATTCTTAAGGGTTTTGACAAATCTCCTCAGTTAAATATTAAATAATAAATACCGACCTGATGGTAACAGGGCTTTGTGAAGTCTGTTTGAAGTGTCCTTTAAAATATTAAATTCAAATAAGTGATTGAATCCGAACAAAGGATATATCTGAAGGCAAATTCAGCCAAGTCTCTTTAACCTTTGAGCTTTCAACATAGATTAGAAAGCCAGGGCCACACGTGCTTTCAGAGCAAATTGAAAGGGGAGTTTTGAAGCCAGTCTTGCAAATACAGGTAACCCACACCTAGGTTTGATCTGCCTCTGCCATTTGGTGAGAGAGATTCTGCTGCCTATTGTTTGACAAGAATGTGATTTTTTTTGCTTACATTCAAAGAAGCAAATCTTTGAAAATGCTAGCTTTGGGCGCTATGTTTATTCCTTGTCAATGTCTTCCATATGAAATCTGTTCTGCTTATTATATCTACCACATTTGGAGCCCTGAAAAAAATCTGTTTCATATCTGCCCTTTGCACTTAGCTTATTTTGTTTTCCACTTCTTCCGAGTCATCTCTCTGGAGGCAGTCTTGCTTCTAAGCAGGCAGGCAGTCCTAGGGGAGGAGGACTTGGGGAGATTACCCTGTACCTCGGGGGATCGTGGACTCCCGACACCTGGACTGGGAGCAGGTAAAGAAGAAGACTTCACCAGCTGGGATCAAAAGACCAGGGAAGCCAATTCCGCCTCCTCCTAGCTCCCTCGCCCCGCGTGCCAGGCGGGTGCGACACCCATTATCTCTCCTCTTGGGTTTGGCTCAGCCGCTGAGTCTCCATCTGTTCCCGGCGTCCTCACCACTGAGCAACCTCCCACAGCTCCTGCTGGAGTCTGCGCAGAACACCGACTGCAGAGACCCAAGCTTCCCAGAACCGGAGTGTGACACGGCAGGTCCCGGGGCTCTCCTGGTAAAGAAACCTTGTTGTAACAGGATGGGCCCCCATCGGGAGCAGTATGGTTGGCTCCAGTGGCGCTGAAGGGTGTGAGTATATGAAACACACAGAAGCCCACCACACATCTCTGGGATGAATGCTTGTGGGCTGCAAGGGCTCCTGAACCGAGCAGGCGTGAGACTCCCGTGGTTTCTCGAATGTGCTGCAGCGCAGGAAGCCTGTGGGCGTGCGAGTGTGCTCCTACCTTCTGACCTCTTTGTGACATAGAACCTGTTTGCTGTCCCTCACCCCCTCATAAATGCTCCATCTAGGTCACAGGGGTCTTCTGAACTCCAGAAACAGACAAAGAAAGCAACTGGTAGATCCAGGAAAGGTTAGAAAGTATCCAAACCAGGAAGGGGAGGTTTAAGATCCAGGGAGAGAAACCTTCCATGGAAAGCCAGGAGTGAGAGACTTCTCTTTCCTCTACAAGAAAGAGAACTTGCACCTTTGGAGGCAGCTAGCATGTCGTGCAACCACCCTTGCCGGAGTGTTGTTTGAAGCCTGTTTGTCACTTGCTGGGCTGACCCTCTCCCAGGCATCGGGGTGCAGTCTTGGGCCTCACACCTCTTCTCTGAATGGTGTTGCACCCTTTCAAGGCACTGCCTTCTGCTCCTGTACGTCCATCCTATTCAATCCACTAGGGGTCCTCATTGGTTTGCTCAGGACAGAGCAAAAGCTAGCTTTGGAGATAGAAACCACCAGAAAGAAGCTTGTTTGAATTCTCTGCCGGTTACAGGCTGTGTGATCTTGGGCAAGTTACTCAGTACCCCTGAGCCTCAAACGGTGCATTTTTACAATGGGAAAAAGAAAGGGTCAAGAGTGTTATGTTTGTTGAGGGCCTACTGTGTGTCAGACAGAGCTCTGTTTTAGTTGAAATTCCTCTGAACAAATCCTGAGGCAGGGACTTAGGTGGCAGCTTACTTGGGAAGTATGGATCACAGTGAGCAGGAGTGAGGGTTGGGGGTGAGGGTGACAGGGACAAGGAAAGCCAACATAAGGGTATGCTTCGCAGGGGTCCTGAGGACCACAGGGTTGCCATTCTGGTGGGACCTCCTCAGAGGCTAGACTATCCCGCAAAGTGTCTACTAGTGTCCAGGAGCACAGGAGGCTGGGTCATTTACCCACTGGTTCCACCCCACCTGGGATGAAGTGGCCCCAGGGGGTGATGCACCCGAGAGTGGAGAAGGCCCTGGGACAGAGGGTGGAGCGACACGTGGTGCCACATAAGGTTAGTGGGCCTGAAGTCAGAGGAGCTGCCGCTGACATCAGAGATGAGCTGGATGGGGCGTGATACAGGCACCTGAGCTGCGAAGCTCCGCACCGCATGTGCCCTGCCAGTCCATCTGACTCATTCCCGAGGATCTGAGGTCTTCCCCCGGGGGCTGGGATAAGCATTGGATGTGACATTGATAATGTGCCTGATGTCGGGGTGGGAGGGTGTGTGACCACGGTCACAGAACAGCCCCCCCCCCCCGGGGGGCTGCTGTGTTTTGGGGAGGAGAGAGTGTGAAGAAGTTAGGGGCCGTCCACCAAAGCACCCTCCGGGGCTGACTCAGCAACACCAGGCCACTAAGGCCTTCTCAGTGGACACGTTCAATGAATGACCGTAGCCACACGACTTTTCTTTGTTTACCAGTGTAGGTGCAGGATCCGAGCTATTTCTAAGACGACTAATTAAAGCACCGGTAGGCTGAAAATCACCACCGTTATGTAAGACACTCAGAGGAGGTGGCTGGCTCTATCTGTGGGAGTGCGTACGTGTAAAAGCTTTTCAATGTAATTATCACTCCATTCCACAAAGTCATACTTTTCCTAACCTAAATCAATAAATCTGTGTTAAATGGATAGGAACTTGTAAACATATCTGTCAAAGGTATGTTTTTTAAAATTTTTTATCCAGCGGACTATGTCGTGGTCCCAGCAGCAGAGCAGCCCTGAGTCGATGCACGGAGCGCAGACCTGCCCTCACCGCAGCGAGGCAGCTCGGGGCGGTGTGCTCACTGTCAGTGCCCGCTCCAGGCGCCAGGGCCCGACTCCGCCCACGACGCACATCCGCGTTGCTGCTGAGGGTTATTGGTACTTCCCTGTGTCTGAGATGAGTTGCTTTGAGTTCTCGTGAAATTTTCTGGAGACTTTACCAATAGCTGATCACGATTAACCAGGGCTGCGCTTTGAAACCAGAGGCTATTTATCTGTCACATCGTTTGACACCATGTCACACTTCCCAGCCTAACTGGTCGGCCTCAGTTCTTTGCCTAAAAAAAAAAAAAAAAAAAGGCTAGTACTCAGTTTTAAAATGCCAAGTTTTTGAAAGCTATGTCTTTATAAATATAATGTTTACATTTTTACTTGAATTTATTGGGGTGACACTGGTCAATAAAACTATGTATGTTCCAGTGGTACAATTCTGTAAGACATATTTGTACTGTACTATGTGTTCATCAACCTGGGTCAAGTCTCCCTCCATCACCATTTCTGCCCTTTTTACCCTCTTCTACCTCCCCCACCCCCTTTCCCTCTCTTAATTACTATACTCTTATCTAAAAGGGGGGGTTTTGTTGTTGTTTCGTTTGTTTCTTTTGCTTAATCTTTTCACACAAAATAGAAACAGACTCATAGACACAGAGAACAGACTGACGGTTGTCAGAAGGGAGGGGGAAAGGGGGCTTAGGTGAAAAAGGTGAAGGGATTAATGTTGACATTTTAATATGTGTTTGCAGTATTTGCCCCTCTAGAAAAAATGACAAAAGCATTTCATTTTATTGTCCCCATGTTCTAATCAAGAGAACACGTAAGATAATCAGGTGCACACTCCTTACCCAGTCTAAATATAGAGTACCATATAGACAGTAACAAAGTCCAGTTCTGGTAACGGAAACTCAGTGCCTCGCAGCCCTGACACACACACACACACACACACACACACACACACACACACACCCCGAGGTCCAGCGCAGCCAAAGTCAGAAAACTTTAACACAGAAGTCAAACCCAGCCCTTACCTCAAGACTGAAACCCATTTAAATTCCAAGAATAAGGAGCTGACAAAGATAATTTTCATAGATTAACATTTTTCACCTGGGTTTTATATTTCTGGAAGAAATATACACTGCACTGGTTATGCATTGATCAAACTTTTATTGTGCCAGCTGTACTTCATAGACCTGAAAAAGTGGTTCGAGCAAAACAAAAGAGCACATGAAAGCACAACTCTAATGGTTTCAAATCCCAGAGAGGCCATTACAAGTTTGGTTCCCGTGATGCAGCTGGACTCCATTGGAAAACTGAACACCTTCTCCATATTAAGTAGTTTTGAAGGCTAGGGCTCGGGATGTAAATAATAAATTTGCACCGCAGTCATATTTGCAAAGTATGTCCCTTTTAATAAGTGGGAAGAATGCGGCAATAAATTTCACACTAATTCATGTGCAAAGAAGAATTTTACAGAGTTCAAATGTGTGAAGACAGGTAAAAAAATGTGAGGTCTGAAATAACTAATCATGGAAATAAAACAAATGCAAAAAGATTAGAATCACATGCATGGGATTGGATTGTAACTCTTTAACCACTTGGAGCTGGGTTCCGCCTAATGCAGCTTTTTGTATGCATGGTGTTTGTCTGCCTCTCTTTAAAAGAAAAATGAAAGTAAATGGGGCATCTTGCTGCTTCTGAAATTAATGCACAAAAGCCTAGGACAAGACACTTCTAAAACCGATTATTGTATAGGTTAGAATATCTTTCTCTTCCCCAATTTTGGACATAGAAATGAGAAGAGTGAAGTGTTTATACAAGATGCCATCCAGGATTAAACAGGCTGGCTGGGGCTCTTCCAACATCCCTCTCAGTGCTCCAAATATGCTCATTAATCCATTAATCTGCCAAACGTGTAGTATTGATTACATGTCAGTCACCAGGGATGCAAAGACCAGAAGGCACTGCCCCAGACCTCAAGGTGCTACTGTTCGGTGCGGGGAGTAGAGGGGCACCCAGATGTTGCCAGTAAGGAGAAATAATTGCTAAAGAACAATAGACAAACTCAGTGTAGGGTTGCAGAGAGAAGGGCCACTAAACTCTTTGTCTTAGGAAAGGATTTCAGACAAAGGTTCAATAGAAGAACTTGTGTAATTTTAAACAAGTTGTAAAAAGCTCTCACTCCGAATCTTGATGTTTCTAACAAAGTACAATGTTTCCTCAATGGGCCATTCCCAAAAATGGATTCCAGTTCTCACCGAGGGGAAGAATCTGATGATTACCCATGGGGCAAAATATAAAATGGGATTCCTTTCTCATGCCATAAAGTGTATCTAAAAATTCAATGTAGAAAAACATAAAGTGTATTTAAAAATTCAATGTAAAAAAAAACAAAAAGTTAAACGTTTAGAAGAAAACGTAGGATTGTGTTTTATGAAGTGAGAGTAGAAAAATAATTCTCAATTAATTCTCAAAGAAACCACAATAACTAGAGGAAAAAAGAGATAATTTTAACACTAAAATTAAAATGTTATTTTCATCAAAAGGCAAAAAAGGAAAAGTTCTGAGAAGACAGCACACAGACTAGAGAAGATATGTCTAATTCGTCTCACCAGTACAGGACTGGTGCCCAGAATATATGGTATGTGTAAATCAATAAGAAGAGATTAAAAAGTAGACAAATGGGTAAAGAAATGAAAGAGGAAAGAAGCACATGGAAAGGTGTCCAACCTGTTCAGTAATCAGGAAAAATATAAGTAAGGCCACAGATTTCACGACTGTCAGATCGCCCAAAACACAGAAAGCCCGAAGATACAAGTCATCAACAAATATGTGGGACCCCTGAATCCCTCACACACGGGGGTCAGGGGGCAAAAGTGCTTACATTTGTTCATGTGGAAAACAATGCAAAAACTAATAAATAACAACGATACAGGAATAAACTCTGTGTTTTGCACACTCCCCACTGTAAACCTACTTTTGCCCCACCCTGTACAGCTGGGGGGCCACCTGGTACAGCCGCTTTGAAAAACGGAATTGCGACATCTAGTAAGGTTGAAGCAGTACTGCTTCCAGCGCCTAGCGTTTTACATGTTGAGATAGGATCCTTTTATTCTTGGGACTTTGTGGACAGCAAAGAACAGTAGAACCTCCTGAGTGAGAATGTCATGGGGCTGGGGTCTGGGAAGTGAAGGGGGCTCAGGGAAGGGGACACAACAGACCCGTGTTATCGTTCTCCCGTGTCTCGCCCCGCCAGTTCACGCCTAGAATCTGCAGCGCCGGCTGTTTTCCCGGCACAGCGCACAGACCACAGACCTTTGCATCGGCTCTGATTGTCACTTTCAGTTCCGTACAGACTTGGATACACTCCTCCACTTGTCTAGTTGCTTCCGAACACCCGGTAGAATGACTGTTCTCTGCTCGCGTACTTGGAATCATTTGGGTCACGGATTAAACTTTACAGCGTTTCCACTCCATAAGGCAGCGTCAAACAGTGGCACCTAATTTCCTATGGCCATGTTCTTTGCAGCTAATGATCTTGTAAATCTGAAATATTTCAGAAAGACATTTCTGACATGACTGTACACTGCTACTTTATGAAAATACATATTTCAGGTGTGCATGGCCCGTGCTAATGCTGAGTTGGGGGTTGTTTCAGATCTCAAAGTGCCACTTCTTACTTCATACCGAGTTTTTGTTAGCCTGACGCCTTTCACCTCTCCCACCCGCTGCGGTTGAGACTGGTCTGTAGGACTCAAAAGTGAAGTGACGCCATGACTCTGAGGCAGAAACAAAATTGTTTTATTGTGTCCCTTCCTGCCATATTCAATTTAAAGGAATGCCGTGGCTTTCAAACCAGGCAAGCAGACGGCCTGCATCCTGCTTCAAGGGCCCAGGAACCCCTGTCTGAGCTGCATTGCCCCCACAATGCATTCTGTCTGTTAGGAGTTTTGTTCGTGGAGTAGGGAAGGCTTGAATATAAACCATGACTCTGTAATACACTGGTTGACAGATGTTGGGTTGAGACACTGAATTCTCTGAGCCTCAAGTTTTCCTCACGGGTCAAGTGGGGGATGAATTCCATCCCCAAAAGATTGTTGGTTCATGAGAAAATGCCTGTGAAACCCTGAGCTGGCAAACAGAGAGGTGGACATAACTAGTCATTTACCACTCAGGGGCTTACCAGGAGGCTCTGTGCAGAGGTCTTCCCAGGAGGGAATTTACACCAAGGGAGAAGTGACATTTGGGGTTGGTGTGGGATTACAGTGACCGTCGGGCACACTGCCCTGTAGCCCGAGCCTGTTGACTTCTGCCCAATTTCAAGAGGAAGAGTGCACTAAGGAACAAGTCAGAAGTGGAGACAAGAGCATTAAGATGCTGTGAACAGGAGTCAGCACTGCGTTGTAGCTGTTATAGCAGGCGTGGAGATGCAGGGCACTGCCGCATGTGGGCTTAGGGTGACATGAGTCATGGCCATGGCGATGAGCCATGTTTGACCAAGGGCACAGTTTCCCCCAAGAAACATGTGAGGGAGGAGTCAGAGGAAAAGTACTCTTACCAGGACGGGCTGGCTGTGTGAACCCCGCTTACCTTCCTCCTGAGTGACAGCTCACGGACCTGTGTGCTCCCCACTTTGAGTTCCACTTTTGCTCTAGAGGGTTCACCATCGGTTTTTTCCTTCCTGTGTTTGTTTACCTATCATTCCTGTTACTCTTGGACTATGATTAACCACATGCCATGTATTTGGGTTATTAGTTGGATTTTACCCAATTGTTGTAGTGTATAGAGTATGAATACAGCTTTCACACTTTTTTCTCAGGATCCTTTTTTCTCCTGCTCCTCTGACTTGTGAATCTCTAAATCTCTCCATCCCAATGATTTTCCCTATAATGCTTCCTTCTTCCTACAGCTTTTGCTTGTGTGTGTTTAATCCCCTACTATGTGCTGTTGGGACAATGGCATTGCAGGTTGAATGACGGCAATGTAAGCAGACTTGTCTGTCAGCTGGCCGCCCTGCTTCCTGCTGGTGAAGACTTTACAATCATTCTCTTACTTATTTTTCATTAAGTTCCCTAAAGCACTTTTAAAAACATTTTCTCTTTTAATTATATATTTTTTGTAAGTTAAAATGTCAAGCATATTAAAAAGACATATATCCTTGGTATTGTTTTAATACCAAATGATGAGCTTAGCAGTGAATTTTCCAGGAAGGTAAAATTTTGTGTGTATCTAGACTAACACAAAAGTGACATTTTTTAGAAAACAGGAAATTCTTGATTTTAAATTTAGAATAAGGTTAGGCATGCATTATATTTCCAAATTAGTACTTTGTATTTATTAAAAATTAGTAAAATAACACATGAATAAAGAATGAGAAAAAGAAGGTAATAAAAGGAAGGAACAAAGGGAGGGAGGGACTATCACATATAAATAAACACTTTCCTCTGATCATTTGAAATCACGTCCATGTCACAGTCTTTGTCCGAGTGCCCAATGGAAACATCGTCAAGGTCATGGAACAGCTCAATGACTAGATTTGGACCACGCCTTAGGCATTCGGTAACCATTCTTTTAGTTGTCACGTTGCCAGGGCATTGCGTTTGCCTCTAGAAAATGAAACACTTGACCTCCATTTCAGCATTTTCAAATATAACTCTTAAACAATGCTTATGTTGGGTACTCCTATAAGAAAGGAATGCCTTTTCAAATAATACAATAGATGTTCTTGCCAAAAAGGTTTGTGCTGAGTTCCTTTTCTAGATGAGGGGAAGTTTTGTGATGAATCTATTCCATCTCCTGGTGCTGTGGCCAAAGGGGATGGTTTGGATGCTACAGGTAGAGGTGTGGTTGTTGGCTGTGAAACAGAATGGAAACAGTAGAACAGAGCAGAACAATACAGAATTAGTCTGGCCTGTACATAGATTGAGCTCATCACCTCATTTATTTTTTTACATTCTAAAAAGTCATGAGAACATTTATAAATGATTCTAAAATGTGTCAATCTTTTGGATCAGCTTCATCTCTGATCTATAGTGCAATTGTGTGATAAAATAATGATGGGGCAGGGGAATGTCCATACAGAAGATTGGATTATTTTTAATAATCCAACCCGTCTTCCTTGGAGTGGAACTGGGGGGAGGGAAAGAGGACAGGGCAGGAACCAAGTATTTAGATGTGAGAGATTCAGAGAGGTAGCTGGAGGTCTCTGCAATGGTGATGCTGGAATAAAGGCCAAAGGAGAATGTCTCCATCCTGGCAGAATCGGGCATTCTGCTTTATATCTCGACCAGGTGACGTCACTGCCGAGCAGCCATCTTAGCAGGAAGTCCTGGAGCTGTGGTGCAGGGGACTTCAGTGTCTCTGTAGAAGGACAGGATGCGAACAGTCCTAGGAGGAAGAGTAGCAGTAGATTCAGGGAGAGGACTGCAGAACAAAACCTTTCCTCCCTCCCATTCTTCCTAACTGTGAAGCCTCTTTCTTCCAAGTCATTTGTCCTCCTCCAAATTCTTCTATTCAAGAGTATGCTGAGCTCCTAACCACATTCTCTCATTGAAGGTGGCCTTCACCTTGACGAGGAAGTCATATTGATTTCATATTGGAAATATATATATATATATGCTTATCATCTTCGTAATACAGGATTTTTGCTTTCTCTTCACAAGCACTTGAAATTCTCATACAGCACAACGTGCTGGCTCAGTTACTTGAATTTTTTTTTTTTAGTTCTCCAGGAGATCAAAGTGATAAATAGTTAATGACAATATTTATTACTTTCTCTTTTGCCTAGATGCTTTACTCCTATTCCAAAAACGGTGTTTTCCTGCCAACTTTATGCAATGGAATCCAGCAGTAAAATATATGTAAGCCACTTTATAAATACAATTTTTTTGTTGTTTATAACCTACATATAGATAGATGATTATCCCTATCATCTCACCCTAAGGGATTCTCTCTGCTTTTGAGATTCTAAATATAGAAGAATTTGGGAAACTTATTATCAGTGTAGAGGAAAAATACAAAATTACCAACTTTAAAACAAGACTTCAGAGGGAAAGTTAAAGACATTTGGAGAGTGTAACCTACGAATTTAAGATCTGGTAATGGGCTTCTCCTATGTGAGGTTATTTAATACTTCTATGCTGCTCCCCCCAACATGCAATGCCTATAAACAGAAGTGTAGCCTCCAAGAATCATGGCCCAGAAGTTTGCCTCTCCATCTTGAGTCCACTCCAGCCCTCAGGAGGGAGACGAGTCAGTCTCCTCTGGACCTCATAGAAGCAGTTGGTCATCTGTGATCTTTCTCAGCAGGGTCCCCAGGAAAGATTCTAGAAGAGAGAGAACAGAGGTTTTCCTCACTGCCATGTGAGATTGTTTCCTAAACCCTTCTCCTCACCTCCAGTTTCTTTCCTCCTTTCACTGCAGCGATAGGTTTCTGCTTGTTTTATTTTTATTTTAAAATATAGGTCTTTCCCATCTTGCTTTCCTGTCTTAAACAACAGCAACAACAATTTCACATACCTCTTCCCTGGGTCTGAACTAGTTCTGACTCTTGTTTATGGCTTAGGTAGTCCCTCCCATTTGGTCTCTCACTCCTCATTTAGCCTCAGTTTTAAAGCCACCCACTCCCCACCCTCGGCGCCATCCCAAGCACTGGAGCACTGGGCTCGTGTGTATCTGCATGCTTCGGTGCCTTCGTTCAGACTCAGTCCAAATGCCACGTCTTCTAGAAAGTCTTGCCTGACTTCTTCTATGTAGCAATTGCTCATCGGACTTGGTTTTCCTGTAGAATGTATTACATGGTGTTACAGTCGTCTTTTTGTTTGTCTTTGCACATCTGTCTCTTTCATTAGATTGAGCTCCCCCAGGGTAGGCTCTCTGCCGTTTTCTCAACATCCAGCACAGGTGGTGGGTGGCACAGAGACTTCGCTGCATCGGTTCTGGTTGAACTGTACATGCCTGGGAAGAGGGTGGGTTTGTTACAAAGGGGACAGTTTGTGACCTCGGTTCCCAGGTGGATGAGTTTGGGAAATTCCCCCCAACTGTCCTCTTCTATGGTCTTACCATCAAGACCTCTTGTCCACAGTCTGTACCTGTGACCCCTGAAGTCTGATGATTGTCCCAGCAGATGGCCAAGTGCAGTGCCTGAGAGCATAGTGTCCAGGAAGAATGATCTGGGTAGGCATCTCCGCCCCCCAGGCTATGTGGCCTCTGGTGGTCATTCGACCTTTACCCTGGTTTCCAGCTGTGCAAAGAAAACACCACGGCTACAATTTAGAGCTGTCATGAGGATGAAATGAGATCACTGACATAAAAATCATAAATGCAGCAACTCACGTTCGTGGACTAGTTACTCTTCTACGTCCTTTGTATGTTACCTTATTAATAACAACCATGTGAGGCAAATGCACTTGGCAGATGAGAACATGGAGACACAGAGAGGGAAGCAAGGGTCAGAAAAGAATTTTGTTTCCCAAATCTGCATTCTTAACCACTCTTCACATTGCGATCGTCAATGTGAACATGATAAACGCTCACTTGAGGTAAATTAGAAATATTGTTATTATTCTGTAGCTTTCCTTCATTCCAAGGTTTTTTGTTTTCTCAAGGTGTCTCCAGAAATTCTTACAGAAACAGAATGAATGATGTTAAAAACCAACCTGTGTATATAGTGCATTTAGCAATGGGCTTCAAAATGGGTCCCATACATAATCACCGGAGGTCACACACGCAAAAATGATTGTGAAAATATTACCCCATGACTATGCTGTAGAAATGGAGAGGTGGTGATGAAGGAACGACATTTGTTTCTTCCCCTTCCTCCTGAAAGCTGAGGGCACTCAGCTCTCTATTTTTCCTTTACAGGCACACTGGGCATTGGTGCGCACACTTGTGATATTCAGTTTAGGAGTCAGAAGGCGGATGCTGCTCACATAATAACACAGTTTTTAAAAGCATTTCCCGCTGTCAGACAACCAAATCAACTGGCATCAGTGTATGACAAATTGTGAAACAGTTGATTAAACCAGTTGCCAAATAAAGCTGCCTTCGAATGATAACTCAGTGTTCAACACATTTTAGCACAGATCGTATGAAAAGTCTTCATTTAACAAAAGCAGAAATCAAGATTACCTTACTTTCATTTTCTCAAAGATAATGTGATTATAATAACAATTTTGACAATTTTTGGTATGCACAATTTCTGAGTTCAGTTCACTAGAAATGGCATTTATTTTTGCCAGTGAAACATGTGATTATACATAGAAAAAGATGGCATATTAGAGATTTTTTTTTAAGAGGCTTTATGTTGGCGGTGATGACCCCCAAAGTCAGCTGACATTCTCAAGTATGTACAGCAACGGCAGTGTCAGAATTCGGGTCTCTCAGCTGGCTGGCTCTTGTTCTTCCAATAACGATGAATTGCCTCCTTATTTTTGGACAGTCCTCATGCCTCCAAAATTCCTTGGAAATGCACCCCAACACACACACTTTGGGTTCAGACTGGTGGTAGAGGGGCTTCATTCCAAGTGGGAGCAAGCATGGCAGAGGAAGGACAGGGTGGGCTCTCTCCTTCTGCCCTTTATCAGTGACCTGCTCCCTGCGGCTGCGTGGCTGACTCACCTCTTCCTTTATGCCCTCCTTTTAACCACAGGGCCCTGCCATAGAAATGCCATCATGGCATCTTCACTTCACATGGTCCCGATTTAACTCAAGGTCAGCAGCATCTTTGGAAATAATGGCAAGATCTTCCCCCTCCTTTCCAACAGAGGTTACATTGTATTTGCTAGAGTTTTTAGAAAATGTTAAACAATAACATGAAAATGAATGGCTAGTTTTATTCTTGGTTTCATGGCATTCACGAAACATGTGCTGCTTTTCCTCAGCCCCGCATTAATGGTAGAAACTGGCCCTCAGTCTCAGGGCTCTTCCTGCAGATTCTGATGCTGCTGGTACACCTCTTCCCCCAGAGCTACCGCCGACTGGCAGGAGTGAGCAGATGGTGAAAACCATTTGCCATTCACACCCCAGAGTCTTGCCATGTGTAGAAAGTGTTTTCCTTTATCCTATTTACTTATGGTTTTTTTTCAATTTCTTGGTGGTGTCATTTGATGCACAAGTGTTTACAGTTTTGATGAAGTCCACTTTGTCTTTTTGTTTTGTGCCTGAAGCATTTGGTGTTGTAACTAAGAAAACATTGTCTAACCCAAGGTGACAAAGATTTACTTTTATGTTTTCTTCTAAGAGTTTTATAGTTTTATCTCCTACATTGAAGTCTATGATCCATGTTGAGTTAATTTTTCTGAATAGCAAAGGTAAGGGTTCGAATTTATTCTTCAGAGTGTGGATATTCAGTTGTCCCAGTAACATTTGTTGAAAAGACTAAACTTTTCCCATTGAATTTATTTTGGATCTTTGTTGAAAGTCAATTGAGCATAGATGTGAGGGTTCATTTCTGAATTCTGACCTCTATTCCATTGTTAAGAAATATGTGTATGTGTCTATTGTTGTACCATTACCAATTAAGACAATATGTCTTAATTTCTAGAGTTTTATAATCAATTTTGAAATCAGTAAGTGTGAGCCCTCCAACTTTGTTCCTCTTTTCAAAATTACTATTTTTAGGTTTATTCCATGTCTCTGAAATATTTCGTTTGGAGAAACATTTCCCAGAATGCACAGTGCTACAATCAGTCCTCCCAGAGCTTCTTTCTCTCTTGTTTCTTTTTCCTAGTGCTTTGAACTCCCGTCTGGATGTGGGAAGGCTGGGATAGGAACGAGCTTAGGGGTCACCCTTCAGCCACCTCCCAGAGTACTTCAGGAGGTGCAGAAGATGAATGGATCTCTCATCCTCTCCCGGATGTAGGCCCCACATCTTCGGGGAAAGACAAGCATCTTTTTCTGTCCTCTTTGCTCATGCTGTCATTCGGTTTTGTAAAGCCACATTTACTGAAGCCTGGGTAGGTTTCCCTCAAGCTCATTCTGCCTTCTGTGTAACTGAGGTGCCTGTCCAGCCAGTGCCCCCATTCTGACCGTCCGAGTTGCTCATGGCCGGCATCAGCGTTGCTTGGTTTCTGCTCACGACTGGATGATGAATGTTCTGAATAACACTCCACTCACCACACATGTCAGTGACCCCTGGAAACCAAGAGGTGATCACCTTTCAGGCTAAGCTTCCATCTGAGCTGGACTTGGAGCTGTCAGCCAGGTGTCACTCGGCTTTGGAAGTCTCCATCGGATGGGATGGCAAATCTGTGGCATACCTCAGTCTCCGACTGCATTGAGTAACTTCATTTAATAATCATTTTGATTTTCCCTCTGTGTAAATCTTCCCTGAGAGGAGGTTAGGCTCATTGGGAGGTGAATTCATTCTCTCAAGTTGTTCACGTTGCAGTTAGTGCTCTGCAGCTGTAATTAATTAAACTACACTCAACTTCCCTAAAAATAAAACCCCAACTATCCCCAGTGAATCTGAGATTCACTCTGAACAGATCAAGGCCTGAATATGCCAAAATCTGTGTCTTTCTTGAGGTTCATCTCATTCACGTTCTTTGTCTCCCACACACCGCGATGGGGGCACCTTTCGGTGAGGGCGTTTCCACTTCTGTATTCTACAGATTTTTTTTTTTTTTTTTGCTAATCTAAATGTTTTATCTAGTAATATCTGAGAAGAGGGTGATAGACAGTAAAAAGGAGGAAGTGTTTTTTATTTTAATTAAAATGCTAACATAAGGCATGATCATTGAGTGATTGCATTACAAAGCAGCTACTTGTTCTGCCATAGTTAAGTGTGATTTGATGCGTCCATTATGAGCCTGTATTCTCAGGGGTTTATATCTTGGCCAAAATAGTCCCTCCAGGCTGAAACTTGGCAGACATCTCAGCCTAATTACTGTCATTTTCCTTTTTGGATTAAGAAAATGGAATTATTATAGTGCTGTGAGCCCACCCATCCCCATATTTTCAAAGGTCTGTATTTATAGCCGCATAAATAGTGGGCTCTTGAACCTTTCAAATAAAATGCAAGAACCAATGGATGTCTCCAGGACCTATGAGCAACTTGATCTAGGCTTTCCTGGACAGGGTCTCATCCTTTCTCAAGCAATTGCAAGAAGGAATCAAGGAAATCGCTGAATTAATAATAAGGTTGGTGGGATGTCAGGAAGGCTGGTGCTTTGGGTTTGCTGTCTTCGGTAAGCAGGTCAGGTGCGCTCCCTGTTCCCTGTTCCCATGTCCGTAGCCGCCCTCACACGCCTCTCAGAGTGTCCCACCACACATCCGACCTCCATTTCCCTCATCCATGTTTACCCACCCACACGGGGAAGGAGCGTGGAGGTGATTTGGGGTCTTGGCTATCATGAGAGAAGTCCTGAGTCAGCGTGTTTCTCCGCAGGGGTCTCGTGTTGTGCCCTTGGAGACCATGGGGTAGGTTTGGTGGCCTTGCTGGCCTCCAAACCACCAGGTGAGTAACTCATTTGCTGTCCCAAGTTACTAACGTACTACTTCTTCCAGAATTATTTGAAACATTGACCTCTGTGGATAGTACGAACATTTCCACCATTTCTGAGGTGAAATAGATTTAAAATTTTCCATCTTATGTTTTTATATCCCCCATCTGACTTTTTTTAATAACTTGAGGCATGTCACAGCCTCCTTCAAGTTCAAGTATTACAGATGGTAGACGGAATGGTCTTGCGACTTTTAGATAGCTTCCTGGACAAAAACCACCTTCTATAATTTGCAAACATTTGTGAAGAAACAAGTGAAGCTTCTGCAGCTTTACAGTGTGGAATTCCCTGGGTTCTTGCTTGTAAATCTATCTAGATATATGCCATGAATATGGAGTATGTAGACGCATGCTGACTGCAGCACCGAAATAGAAACAGGCTACGTGGGCTTTTAGAAAAGCAACAGGAGTTGGTAAAAAAAAAAAAAAAAAAGAAAGAAAGAAAAAGAAAAGAAAGAAAGAAGAAAAGGAAGAAGGGAAGAAAGGAAGAAAAATTCTATTCAGTTTTCGATACTGTGTAGCTCATTAAAGCAACTTCAGAATCAAAATGTTTAAGGTGCTAGGAAGAAAATTTTGCTGACTCAGTGCCTTCTATGAGGTTGGCATGCATGAGTCACATTTATGGAGGAAGAAGAAACTCCAGCACACCCGTAGCTGTCAAGGATTTCATTTATTTAGAAGGTTTGGTATTTGTGGGAGTGCAATGAGCAAATAAAGTATGCCAATGGTACATAAAAATGAAGCCTACAGCAATTAAATTAAAATCTGAATGGTAAAGCTGAATATATTTTAGTTGAGCATAATTCTGCGGAAGACTATTAAATTACCACCTTGGAACAGAAGCACAAACAATGTGATAATGAGCTATGGAACCAAAATTTAGAACAGATAAACTGGAAAAATTACAGGTACCCCAGTGTAAGAAATGCACAGTGCCGATGATATGAAACTATGAATTATTTATATCTTCTTTAAAAGTAGAATGTAAATTTGCTTGAATTAATTTCTGTTGGGAAATTACTACACAGTAAACATGGCTGTGTAATGTTTGGGGTAATATTTTTCCTCCTAAATGTTATTATTATTATTTTATTATTATTGTGCTTGTATGGGGAAGAAGAGAAGATGAAAATAAGACTCCAGATTGGAAACAACCAAGTTATGGTTATTACTGGAAAATCAAATCTTTTATTTCTAAGCAACACAATGTCAAAAGTTACCAAGTAATTTTCCCCACACTTTTCAACATAGGATAGCGAAGCTGAGTGTTACGGTCTGAATTGTGTTGCCTTCAAATTCACATGTTGAAGCCCTAACCCACCTGTGCTTGGAGAGGAGGCCTTCCAGAGGTCATTGAGGTTAAATGAGGTCATAAGGGTGGGGTGTGAATTCAATGGATCTGGTATCCTTATAGAAAGGGGAAGCAAGCGATCAGATCCTCTCTCTGTGAGTGGAGAGGAAAGGCCGTGTGAAGATGCCACAGTGAATCCAGGGAAGGAAAGCAATCAGTGTGACCGAATCACAGTTACTTAGTAGCAGAACTCAGACCCCGTTCTCCCAGCTCTCTATCCATGGATTTTCACTAAACCGTGGAACTTCTGAACTGATGCCAGAGGCCTTTGTAACCCTTACCAAAATCACTACAATGCATAACAAATAGAAACCATGCGATGGGAGGGGGGGAGGAGGGAAAAGGTCTGAATGAATGAATTGTATTAACATAACCATGTACTAATGTATCTCAGTTGCCCAGAGTACTTCTAGGCTTTCTTGCCCTTTTTCTTCTCCCCTAGTCTGGTTAAGTGAAAGCTGTGGTCTGGACTCCCAGACACCAGCCAGACTGACTTTGGGCTCCCAGGCTTGTAACTTCTCTGTGACTCAGTTTCTTCAACCTGCACAACAAGAAGGAAAGGAGTACCTACCCCATAGTGTGGCTGAAGGAGTTTCATAAAATAAGGCATAAAAAATACACTCACAGTAGAATCTGGTACATATTAAGCACTTAATATACATCAGTTTTCATGGGTGGATAAAATTGTCACAGAACTGAGTTTCAAATGATGGTGGTTATTACTTCTTATTTTTTAGGAAGAGATTTCTTCTGGCTGGAATGACTTTTCTTCCTCCTTTTGAGAGCATGGGTGAGAGGCAAATGTAATGGAGATCCAGTTCAAGAGACCAAAAGGCAAGAGATGCTTTCTCTCATACTCTCACTCAAAGCCCTGAGAGTCAAACTCTCCCTAAGCACAGAGGAGAGGATGTGGGGGCTCTTGTCTATAGCGAGGGGTTCATTGATCACTAAGAGCCAGTCGGACTGGCATGATGCCTGACCAGGCCTCTCTGAGTCTCCCTGCTGCCCAGCTGGCTCCCCACCCCACCTTAGCCTTACCTGGACCTTGCTTCCTCCATACTGAACTTCTCAAAGCTCTTCCAATTCATGGACCCTTTATCCATGCTGTGTCTTTGCACCTAACTTTCTGTCTGCCTGGAACTTCCTGCCACTCCCCACTCCTCCTGCCCGACATCTCTCTTTGCCTTTTCTTGGCGATAGGCACACTTTAATGCCAGCTCCTGCCTGCATCCCGAGTGCCTGGGTTCCTCCAGCCGTTTGTTCTGACTTGTTATCCCAGGACGGTGTTGTGTCTCTTCCCCGCCAGCAATGGGCTATTCCTGGGCGGGGACCTGTGCCCTCACCACTTCCCTATCCGCAGCTCCTGACACATGGCCTGGCCCACGAGAAGTGCCCGTGCAGACTGGTTAGAGACGTGAATTAACAACCTGCCCACATCTGACCACCATTTGTACTGTTACAGCTCCAGAGCTCTTTCCCGTCTGCCTTTCGAGTCTGGAGCTCCATTAGGCTTCCAAATGTAAATTCTGCCTTTTAATTATGAACTGTAGAAAAATCTATGTGTGAATGTGGGGATATTTTTAACCTCGGGTGCCTGCATTCTTTCTACCTCTGCCTGTTCTGGAAATCCTTGCCTTCCTTGTGATCGCTCCCCTCTCCAATAAATGGACGTGAAGGCGAGGATGGGAATATTTTTATCTGACATTATTTCGGAGCATTACTTTCCTGTTTGCTGCTGTTTCCTTTTCATGGGCCATTAGCAGCTTCCAAAGGCAATATCCTTTCACTGTCACACTATGCCATGGGGGGCCATTCCAACAACTTCAGACTAGGGCATTAAGTGCAATTCTGGATGAGAGTCAGCACATAACCAAATAAAAATAATAAAGAGAAAGCTTGTAGGAGCCATTTGGAACGCTGTCCCGCTCTGAATTCATTTGCAGCCTCGCGGAAACCTACCCATCACCAGTGATCAGCCCCAAGCCCGACCGTGCCTTATCTAATTGTAAAGTATTTCATATCCTCAGCAACAGCCCTGCTCATTTGCTTTTCCTTTTTTGGCGATTGTCTTAGTGGAATGCTGAGATTCTAATCAGTGAGAGAAGGAGAAAATGCAGGTTTTCATTTCGACGAGCAAAAAAATAAATAACAAAAAGCAAAAAAGGTGCATGTCTTGTAGCTTCTCTCCCCTCATTAAAGCGAGCACTTGGGAGGCCTCTTTGGAAACTCTTCTGAAATAGGTGCTTAGCCCAGGGGAGAAGGAAGCAGAAGAGCCAGAAGAATTATTCTCAGAAATGAATTAGGGAAAACCGAGCACAGGAATTTGTCTCCAGGCCAGTGTCCCCCACCGTGAAGCCATTGCCGAGTCCCCTGGGCCTGAGTTGCAGGAAAGTCTCAGGGCCGGCCAAGCCAGGGAAGGTCAGCGTACATCAGTGTGCCTCTAACTTTCCGGACAGCGGAGCCACCTGGGGAAGCCGGCTTTGTTAAAGGCACTTATTCCCAGGACCTCTCACTTAAAGATTCTGACTTAGCTTACTTAGGGTGGGTAATGAGAATCCATATTTCAAGAAGTGGTTCTAAACGAACCGTGTGATCAGGCAAGTCAGAAAACACTGCCCCTGTTTATTTATCCATTCTCTAAACAAACTATAACCGATTTTGTGCCAGTGACGTCCCAGAGACCATGGGGAGAGAACGGAAACGAACATGGACCCTGCCCTCCAAGAGTCTACAATCTGGAAGCAGCCTCTGGCGCTTCCAGAAAGCTTCCAGTTCAATCTTTTGTCTTCTGCTTTTCTACAGCTCCGTGCTACAGATGAAAAAACACTCATGTGCCTTCAGTGATCAGCCAAGAAACGCTCAGAGCTAATCCTGTAGTTCAGCCACTCTGAGGACAGGCTGCGTTGGCAGACTCAGGAGTGTGTGGAATATTATGATTATAAAAATCATAGCTAGCATTTATAGCCTGCTTATTATGTGCTGAGCACAGGGCTGGACGATTTTCCTCGAGGCTCCTTTAAGGACAATTTTGTTCTTTTTTTTTTTTTTGGTCTTTGTTGCCTCCCCAGCTCCCAGGACAGGACTGACACATAGTAACTGCTTAAGGAAGATTTGTTAAATAAGTCCATATATTAGTAGTTTATTTAATTTTCAAGATAGTTCTGTGAGCTAAATGCTAAACACCCCAAATATCCTAAATTTCTGGGAGGAAGCTCAGAGAATCTGTGTTTTTATGAAGTTTTTTAAGATCAGCCGGATGTGGGGAGCAGGAAATCCATCCCAGCTCCTATGGGTGTTTCTGTCCCCTGGGCAGCACGCTTATTCAGAGTTTTTCGGCTTCTCCTTGAATATTCCAAAGACAAGACTTCACCACCGACTGGGGCAGCCTACACCAACATCAAATCACTTTAATTATTGAACTGTTCTTCCTCATGATTAACCAAATCTTAACTTTTCTTCACTTCTACACACTGCCCTTTGTTCCTCTCCAGAAAAAGGACTGTGCCCACAGCATTCAGATACCAATCACCGTGAGGAATGAAGATTTAGGTTCCAGCTGTGTTCTGGAGGGAAGGGGGGTGCTGAATCCCTGGCCACATGCGCAGGACAAGCCCAGACTCATTAGCAATAACTCTATGCCCTGAATTCAGGTAGAATGTGGACCCCAGTTCTGCAGAGTGAGGTTTCAACCTACTAGTCATATTTGTGTAAATGACTTAGGCAGTCTGAACTTCACAGTTTTCCCAAGTGTGAAGTAGAACAAAATAGCATCGTGGATAGAAAATATAATAGCTACCAATAACAATAACAACAAAAGCCATGTATAACGATAAAATAACACCAACATAAAAACTGTAGCTAACATTCTTTACGTGCCTATTCTGTGCAGAGCGATGTGCAGGACGATTTTCCTCCAGGTCCCTCGGACCATTTTGTTTTATTATTGTCTCCCCAGCACCTAAGACAGTATCGGACACATAGTAACTACTCGGTAAATATTTGTCGAATGAATGAGTGAACCCATTATTAACTTATCTGGTCTTCAGAACAGCTCTCTGAGCTAAACGCTGGCTGGTAACCCTATCTTACACATAAGAAAACAGACTTCCTAAGGTTGAGTTTCTTGCTCAACTGGTGGGAGCAGGGGTTTAAGCCCAAACACATTCCTGTGCCACCTACCAGCTAGTTATTACATGTCTCTATCGATAGTGTTAATAAGTCTATGGCTAGATTTGTGTCCTTATGCACATGACATCCGTGGCTGGAGAGACCGTGAATTTGGTTGTTATGAGCAATTCCAGCTCTGTCATTATGCCATCGTGGTCAGAAGCTGGGGGTGCCAGCACGGGGCAGCGTTCTCCGTGTCCAGCCTCTGGTGGTCTCACTGCCTGTTTTGTGAGAGACCAGGCTTTCCCCAGAGCCTTTGGTGGTCTTTTCCTCCCATCGAATTGCCACCGGGAGAAGCAAGAAGCTCTAAAACTGCTGGACGGAGCATGATCGATGCTACGGCTCCGGGCTATGTTTTCCCTTTGCTGGGAAGCACTGCCATGATAATTGTTTCTACAAAAAGAAACTACAATTCTGGCAAAAAAAAAATCAAGCTCTCTGTGTGCTTGAACCTATCATAAACCATCGCTGGTAATTATAGAAGCTGATTGTGCGACAGTTTAGTTTAACTTAATTGGCAATTTTTTTAAAGCTGCAACACAATAAAAATAGTAACGAAGAAGTCAGATTCTAGAGACGGAACATTTAACTTTGGTGAAGTGTCATAGCTCTGCACACACTGCCATGGGTGTGGGACCGCGTGCCTCCCTGCTCAGCTTGGTGATTTAAGCCCTTGCTCCTTGTGCCCTGAATTCTGTTTCCCGAGTGCACAGTCTGATGTGGGCTTTTATCCTGTTATGGCTAAACAGGCTTTTCAATGGTTGTGGAAAGAAATGTGCCTCATAAACCAATTTAGAAACATGCGGCTTCCATGTCTGGAAGAGAAGGCTTGTGTGAGACAAACTGTGTCCCATTAAAATTTAAGTATAATCGCCTCTTTGGGGGCTTCATGTCACCTGATCAAAGATTAAGTTTTTACCTGTTCAACCATGACTAGGGATGGTCTCATCCTTGTTTCCCTTCCTTGCTCTTCTGTACCATCATCATGGTCATCATCTCATCTTATCGCCATTAGTAGCATCGGACCATCTGAATAATAGTAGTAATAATAGGTAGCCCACTAGCTATGGTCACCGCCATAGGCCAAATGCAAGGCCAAGGCCTTTCCATAGATCATCTGATTTAATCCTCACAGCGGCAGTTTGAAAAGTCACCCATCAAAAAGGGGCAGAGTTTAGACTCACACTCCTGACTGTCTGGCACCAGCGTATGCAATTTTAACCATGATGCTCTTCTATTGATCTCAGAGTTTTGTCTGCAGCCAGCCCCCATCTCTGAACAGAGCTTAGCCCCACTGAAAATTGGTCTTGCTACCTGTAGAGCTGGTATCTGTTGTGTCGGGGATGACCCTTGGGCCTGTGTCCCTTCCAGGTGGTAGTCTTTCATACATGATAATGCTTACCTGCTGCTGCTCCTCTGGGCAGGAGTTCTGCCTCCTTTCCTGACCTGACCTACCGGGTCCCCACTGGGCCTGGAGTCCTTCGCTGAATGCCAGCCCCCTCTCTGGGTCCGGAGGGACTGCTCCCTGATCTCATCAGTCCCTTACCCCAGGAACTGGATTCCCAGTCCTTTACCAAGAAGGGCACAGTGAGGTTAGGTATTGATAGAGATGCTTTAGTAACTTCTTTTTAAATGAAAATCTCAGTGATAGTACTGGTTACAGTGACTTGTTGAGTACTATTTGCCAGCACTTTTGTAAACGTTTTTACTTGTACAAACTGTCCCTGCAACATCCTAGGAAGAAGGTCTGTTGTTTTCAGCACTTCCAAGATGAGAAAATGCAACAGAACAGTTAAGTGACTTACCTAAAGTCACACAGCTAGAAGATCGCAAAGCCAGATGAATACCCAAGCTCCGTTAGCTGAACTGTGATGTCATGCTGTGATGTCAAAAAAGCATTACAAATGGTGTGAGGAACCGATTTTAAAATACTGCAGCAAACACAACAGCTTCCAGGTAAATACATTTATAAAAAAACTACTTTGGCTTCCAGTGTATATAACCTGAAAATGCTTGTGGTTAATGTAAAGTTTAAGTTCCAGTCTACCGACACTTTGGTGGTATTTTCTACATTGTAATTATGTTTTAGAATACACTGACATTACTTAATGTTCTAATGCTGTTTAATCATTAGATTGCAATTATGATCATATGCCATATTCTCACACATTCTGATATTTTCCTATCAAAGCATAAACAACCCATTTATCACTTTGATTTGCATGTGACTCATTAACATTCAACCATGCTACTGACATTCATACATGTTATTGGTACTGAGGGTTCCAACATTGGCCAGCTAACAAGCAATGCAGGATTTTATATGCTTGGCACTTGATATGTGTTTAGCAATACATAAGGGAGTAAGAAATTCACTTTAATAAGAAACATACACATCTGTGGATATGTGTGCAAAGTCTCATTCTGGTGAAATGGTGCACCCCAGAGGTCAGCTGTGGGAGGTCATTCAAGGCCATCTGAGGTGGGGGCGGGAGCTGGAGTCAGAAGCAAGGCCAGCTGTCCCCGCAGATTCAATGTGGATTGGAGGGTGTCACCATAAAAGAAGGGAATCTATTGGTGTCTCAGCAGGGACTACATACTTTGAGGCACAGGACCTGGTGCTCACTTAGAGGTCACAGGGCGGTTAAGACCATCATAAAACTATCCTACAATAGGCTTTGACGATGATAAACAGGAAAAGAAGACACGGATTAGAGAGAAATGACAAGTGCTCCCCAGGGCAGGAGCCCTAGGAAACTCTATTTCACTGAAAAGCTACATCAGTCTCTGGGGACAGCACCAGGGTCAAGGAAGGGACAAGCTGGGGCTGAGGGAAGAACTGCCTGGGTCAGTCTTGAGTGACAGCAGGCAATAGCCAGAAAAGCTGAGAGAGCCTTCTACCAGGCTGCCACCAGGAGGTGGCTTCTGAGTGTGTCACCAAAGCTGTCTGTGCACCAGTCCAAAGCGTCCTTCAGTTAGGATGCCAAAGGCACTTTAGCTTCCAGGTGAGTAAAGGCTGGGATGATTAGGGCCAGAGGCTGAGGCCCATCCCTCCCTGCCCCCCCCCCACCACCTCCAGCCACCTCCACCAGCCCTGGGCCCTTGGAGCCCATGTATGTACGGCTGGTTTAGACTGACTCTGGCGTTATACATCTGCTTCTGTTTCTGTACATTCTGATTTTTAAAGAGTTTTGTTGTGATAGGTAATGACCGATTTTACAATTATAACGCTAATGTGCCCCCTTCCAGTTTGGGAGAACATTGAGCCTTGTCCTTGAGCAAACTAACCCGCTGGGATTTTTCCTGGAGGAGATGTCACGTGTTATAGGACGAGAAATGGGCGTAGGCCTTGAGACAGGGCTGGGGACACTTGGAAGAGAGGCATCGGCTGTGCTCCAGGTATATGGATGTACAGGGAGGGATGGACAGACAGATGGCACCTGGGGGAGAAGCCTGCTCTCTTTTCCTCACCCCCCACCCCCGGTGTTTCACACAGCTGCCCTGGAGAGAGGTAAGTCACCAAAGTTTTGGGTTTTATCCTGGGAATCTGAGGCCTTTAGAAGAGCACTTAAAAGTATTAAGAATCATTTCAAATATTCAAAACTACAAAGAAAAAATATTAAATGATTTGTATATGCCTGACATCCAGATTTAACAAATATCAAGCTGTTTGTTAAGTTCACTTCAGGTGAAAAACAAAAACGTTACTCAGACAGCTGCAGGCTATTTGGATGCCATCCCTCCCCCCCCATTCCTCCCGTGCTCCTTCTTTTTACTCATCAATAGGTGGTGTGATCCTTCTCTCCAATGATTTCATGTATTTACTACACATGGATGTGTCCATAAATGAAGTACTTATGTAACAGGGTGCAGCCAAGAGGGGGGACCCCAAATAGGGATTTGGAATGGGGTCCAAAACTCAAGGTGTCCAGGAAATATTAGGATGTCCTCCCCCTCCCCCCCCAGGTGTGGGTTGGGGAAGGGACACATGGAGCAGGACCATTGAGAGCTGTTTCGCATAGCAACAGCCTTGCAGCTAACCTCTGGTGTGGTCATTTAACATATCTATAACCTTTAACTGGTTACATAGATACGTTAAATAGCTGTGGCCATGCTCTGAGCCAGGGGAATGGGAGTAACTTCCCCACCAAGACATAACTGGGGGGCAGGTCCCCGAGTTACAGCACCTGCGTGGGAGCTTGGAGAAGATTGGTTCCATGACATGGGGCCATGCCTGCCCAGACTCACGATGTCAGTCCAGCAAAGTTGGAAGGATATGAGAGTGCTGGCAGGTGTAGCTGATTGTAGGAGGAGTCAGAAATGGGGCTGCAGAGGAAGGTTGGTGCGGGGATTTAAACCCAGATGCAGCAGCCATTGGAGGGAGAACCACTAGGTCTTTAGCAGAGTGGGGGCTCCCGCAGCCCTGAGAGAGAATCACTATGTAGCTTTAGGAGAGAACCACCACTCGGCTTTGGTGAGTGGGGGGGGGAGAACCCCCACATGGTTCTTCCTCCTCAGCAGCCATTGAGGAGGAAGAACCATGTGGCGTTATCGTAGGATCCCCGCAGCCATTGTGCAGAGAGGACCACTCGGCTGGGGCAGTGGAGAGAGAACCTTGAGGCTTTGTCAGAGTGGGGACCCCTGCAGCTTTAGAAGGGAGAACCACCACCCGGCTTTAGCAGAGATCCCAGCGACACAGCTGATGGTGCCAGGAACCGAGGGAGGCCTACCAGCCAAGATGGATTACTGGGAAGAACTGGGGGCTGCCTGAGCCATGGACTTCTATTTCTTTTTCTGAGATACGGTACCCCAGATTGAGCAAAGTGGGGAAGGAAGGACTGTGTGTGTTTGTGGGTGTTTTAAGTGACTTTGGGATTTTGATGAAGACATTAGGTCACTACTTTAAGTTTGTAAAGCATTAAATAAACATTTCCTTTCCTTTTCACGAATCTCTGGCATTGAGAGACGTCTTCTGGTGGTGGACATAACGAACCTGGGGGTTCCTTTCGTTAATAGTACATTGCCCTGGCCCCCCTTGGATCCCCCTTGTTGTTCGGTAACACTTACGTGTTTAAAATTTACATAAATGCTACAACATTCTGTGAGTTCTTCACTTTAACCCCAAATTAACTTAGGTTATCCATTTGATACAGAACTAAATGTAGCTTGTTTTCTCTATATATATGTTATGTTATATATGTCAATTCATCTTTTTCTGTTAATGGGGGTTTGGTTTGTTTCTAATTTCTCATATTGTCCCATTTAATTTTAAATTAAATTTGAATTTATTTTCACACACTGTGTGAGATAGGGCTCCCACATAGCCCGGTGTCCCTTATAGAATAGAACAACTTTTCCTCTTCTGCTTTGCCACACCCTGTTTCAGGTGTTGGTATACTGATACGTCTGTTTTTGATCACTCTAGTCGTCCATCAACCTATGTCTCTGTCTCTGAATAAATAAATATGTTAATTATTACAGAATTAATTATTTAACCATGATAGAGTTAGATTTGATGTCTAGCAGGGCAAGACACGCACTTTTGCTCTTCCAGACTAGACAGCTGTGGTTCAGACAGTGAGATTGGACTTGGAGTCCCTTTTTTATTTAAATCATAAACAAGCTGTGCATTTACTCTGACCCCAAGGAAATGGGACACATCATACACTATCTGTAACTGGCCCTCAGAATAATCTTGCAGGATTGAAAGTGTCATTCCTGTCTTAGAGACGATGAACTAGGAGTTGGTGATGTTAGTGACTTGTTGTTGTTAAGACATGTAGAGAGTGGCACTGCAGAATCTCTGCCTTCAAGTGTGGTGTGTATTGAAGATACTTTCCACCCGATCACTTAGTGCGCCTCACGAGGCCCAATGAAAAACAGTTGCTTTTCACCTTGGGCAATGTTAAGTATATATTTTTCTCTTTGGCATCTAGGAAACTTAGGCTGAAATTTGTGGTTAACCGTTGAACTCAAAAGTATCTTTTGTCTTAATTATCTATGTACTATTTTGTCCCTTTTCCTAATATATCCTCTTCTAATTTGCCTTTTTCCTGTCTTGATTTAAAAATATTTATTCTTAATGTATTGTGCTAATGCATGCAGGTTTTATAGCTAACCTTAAATAATTTATGCCCCCCCCCCCCAATGCATGTATTGCTATTACCACTATGCTTTCCGAACTTCGGTGTGCATCTAGATTACCCGGGGTCTTGCTCACATGCAGACTCTCAATCACTAGGGTGGGACGGAGCCTGAGACTCTGCCTCTCCAACCAGCTCCAGGTGAGGGAATCTATTGCCTCTTCTCCCTTATGTGCCTCAACCTGCATCTCCATTTCTTCCTGTGATTATTGTTCATGTACAGATTCACTGCCTGGGAAGGCAAGTTTCAATGTTTCTCTTAAGTGTCTTACTTCTATGAAGTGGAAAGCAGGGAGTTCAAAATCCAGGTGACCCCGGAATTGAATCTTGTGTGTTAAAGGGCAAGGTTTTTCTTCAGATGAAAAAAAAGAAAGCCAGAATAATATTCACTTTGCATGGTTGTTTAATGAGTTGACAGATTTAAATGAAAATATGCAACAGAATTTTTTCCATTTCGTGGAAACTCAAATCTTAGTTTCCTTCCTTCATTCCTCTCTCCATTTCCATTTAGAAAGTTGCAATATATGCTTTCCTATAATTGATACCCCTCCTTCTCCTAAAAGAGATTTGAGGAGACTGAAAGGAACAATATAAAACCAATGTACAAACAAATATTTAATGAAAAGCATGTCCCTGAATGAAATCATTCTTTCAGAGAGATAACTGTCACACGCCGCCATTAGGAAGTAATGTGTTCCTCGTAACCTTAATTCAAATGAGTAAGTTTTGAACTGAAGAATTGCTCTCAAGTTCCTAATGAAATGTGGCAATTACATCTTATTTTTTTCTTTTCTTAATTTTTCCCTTTTATACTGAAGTCTGTGAATTCCAATGAAGTTAAAAACCAATATGTTTACCACCTCTTTTTTTTTTTTAATTTCAGGGTGTTTTCCAATTTAGAAAATACTGCTTTAAACCAGGTAAAGGTTTCGATTTATTGTTTTAAAGAGAAACCCATTCTCATTCCATTAGAGTGTTTTATAGTAGAATTTCTTTTCTGCACAAGAGTAAGTAGATTCACATTTCTTTTGCTCAGGATTCAAATTACAAGTAAATCTAGTTATGTAGTTTTGAAATGGAGGGAGAAGATTACCTGTTTTCAGAAAGCCTTGGTTCTAAGCTATCACAGGAATCATCTCGCTTGTTTTATTCACCCTTGGAACATGTGTTAAACACTGCACTTACTATTTAAACTGATGAAATGTTTTGTTTTCAGGGATTTTATGGCTTCCTTTGTGATAAATAGAGACGGGACTAAAGGTCACCGTCTTGTATACAGGATTGCAGATTCAAGTAGACACTGAAGTCATTGAAAACACAAGTGAAGTGACCTTACATTTGCTCTAATACCCATGGGAGTAGTTTTCACTTGCACAAAGAGAAAGGCCCAAGCTCATTTGATGGCCTATTGTTAACTATTTCTGATAGAAACCTAGATACAGATAAATATTTCTCCACCCAAAGAAAAGAAACAGTATGAGGGTAATGATGAAGGGCACGTGTCCTGGGAGGTCACGAGACTGGAGGGAGTGGTGATGACCGCGGTGAATCAGAAAGTGTCCAGTCGTCACTGTGTGGGAAGGAAGCTGGGGGTTGCCCGGTCTTTGGGGTTTGCATGGGCAACAAGCAACCTGGACTTTTATGTCAAAATGTCCTAAGTTTTAAAATACATCTTTTATAAAACCTGACCGCCAACCAAATTCAGTTGGAGGATCACAGATTTGCAATTACTGCTTAAAAAAAGAGTAACGCTAAAGGTCAGGGGAAAGCAAGTCCGGGGAGGTGTCTGATGCGAAGACTAGCTTTTTTCTGGAATGAACTGCCGATCGTTCCGGGGAATGTGAGAGGCTGTGTGTGTGTAGACAGCAAGGTGCCAGAAATCTGTTTGGCGGAATGGGACACTATTCGAAGTTCATCATTGTTTTGGTGATGGAAGGTTGAGGGTTGGAGGTGTGAATTTAGAGCCAGTGGGGCAGGAGGCCATGTGGAGGCCTCCGCGCCGGAAGGGAAAGAAAGGGCGCTGCAGCTCTGTCCCTGAGGACTGAGTGGGCACCCCGAGAAAATGCCAGGGCCCAAGAAGGGAAGGTAGTCCAAGCAGAGGGCGACCAGCCTTGGGGAGATGGCGGCCTATCAAAGGTTCATTACTCTTGGAGGTGATTTTTAGTATCAGCAAATGTTAAACAGGACATTTCTATCCAAGTTGGGCCACATTACAAACTGACTAAAAACCAAGCAGCATTTCCCAAGGCTTTGCCTTGCACCCTCTCCCTAGCGATTGCTGACAGCTGTTCTCACCCTCCCTGTCCACCATGCTCCCCATTTTCCTGTGTTCCTAGTGAAGCACAGAGAAAGCTCCCAACACTCCCTAGGGCCCCACCATCCTGGGTCCTGGCCACACGCTCCTTTCGGCCAATCGCCTTCTCATACCTCTAGACTAAAAAGTATCAAGCATCCTGCACACGTAATTACTGAATTCTGGATGTGTACTGCATGAGTTTGTTTGTTTTTTTCTGCAGGGACTGTACCCCATGTGAAAGGAAGAAATAGGAATTGGTATTCACACTGCTTTGTAGAGTTCTAAAATGTGTTTTGGGGGGATACAATTCAAACACTAAAATAGTCCATTTCATGCATATTAATTAATTTTTACATGAAAACAGTTCCCATTTGCATGAGTGCTTTGGCAAGTTTTGAGTCTGGGGAAGATGTTATGAACAGTGTGGGGGGGAACGAAACTACACATTGCCTGGTGTTGGCGAGAGCTTCGGGAGACAAGCGCACTCACACTAGTGCTCCGTCCTGTCAACGGCAGTAGGTCCTCCTGGCCCACTGCCGGCCACTCCTTCCCCATCCTCCTCTCTCCAGGGTCTCAAATTTGCGGTACCTCGGCTCAAGTTCTGAGTCATTTTCTGTTGTCTAGCATTTTTCTCTCCTTCGGTGAGTTCATTCTAGTTGATGGATTTAAAACCACCTTCGTGTTGCTGCCTCCCAAATTCACATCTCTAGCCTGATAACTCCCCTGGTTTCCATCTCGTTGGCACTTCACTTCAATGTCCCCTTGACACAGAAAATTCACCTCCAAATGATTTAAACCAAAGGACATTTATTGGCTCACACATCACAACAGACAAGGAGGCTGGCCTTAGCATTGACTTGATCCAGAGCCTGTGGCTCCAATTGTCTGGGTTTCCTTGTCTCCCCTGCCCCGCACAGTGGGTCCTGCACCTGGCACTAGGTGGATCTGCAGGTTCAGACCTTAAGTCCTCTCTCCACAGTGTCCAGAGGAAGAGAGAAGGATGCTTCCTGAATCCACTCTCAGAAGAACGAGGATGCTTCTTTCCCCCAAATCCCCAGAAAAGCTTTCATTGTATTTGCTTGGTTTGAACATTGGGCCATGCCCATCCCGACTCTTCTTCCAGGACAGTTTTCATGCAGTGATTGGTGTAGCCTTCTTATCCCTTTATGTCTCAAGTGACAAGCATATGGGGTGACCTTAAAGAGCTTCAGGAGTGTCCAGCCTTTTGGCATCTCTGGGCCACACTGGAAAAAGAAGAACTGTCTTGGGCCACACATTAGATACACAAACACTAATGTAAACTGATGAGCAAAAATAGGGTTTAAAGAAAATTTATGATTTTGGGTTTGGCTGCATTCAAAGCCATCCGGGCCGCATGCAGCTCATGGGCCACAGGTTGAACACTTCTAGTTAGACCCGTATTCGGAGTGCTATCAGATTTGGTGCCTTTGTTTTTAATATTGAATTTTTGTATTGCTGTCTTTATTATGATGAAATAAAATCCATAGAAAATTAAAGTTAACTACATCATTGATATGATATCTAGTTATAACATAGAAGAAAAACGAGTTAACAAAACAAGATATATTTCAGGACACAAGTGGTGGGGCAGTTACATGAGAACCTCACTCCTCAAAGTGTGGTCCGTGAGCCAGCAGCGTCGGCACCAGCGGTTAGAGAAGCCGACTCTCAGGCCTCAGCCCAGACTCTGAGTGAGAATCTGCATCGTAAGTAATGCCATCTCCAGTGGCTCATGAATTTGAGACACAAATTCACATCTTTTGTGCTAGAAGACATAATGCAGTCAGAAGTGCCCCCTCTCTGTGGAGTCTCGGTGAAATGACAGCCACAGATGTGACTGACGGAGATGTGTTGGCACCTCGGACATCCACTGGTGTCACAGCGTTTGGGAAGGGCGAACAGCACTTGAGACAAGAACAAAGCCAAGTACAATGTGCTCTCAGTTCGCATAATAGTTGTGTTCCTGGAAAATACAGGACATAATGAACTGTGTAAAAATAGGTTTTGTTCCCATGTAAAATGGAGTTTGATTTTTAGGGTCGTATAATTATAAACAGTTGTTTTTTTTTTTTTTTTTTACATAATTCCAGTTTTTACTTTCGATTTTTGCTACCAGGTAGGATATTTGAAAGTGGTGCAGGATCATGAGTCCATTCTGCAGACTTCTCACTATTTTCTGTTAATCTCCTGCCTCCCGTGTCAGCCAGCACTAAATTTGGTTTGAGGTAGAGAGTTCAGCTTCTTTAAAACTGGCAAGAGCCCTGGCTGGTGTGGCCCAGTGGCTTGAGTGCCAGTCTGCGAACCTAAGAGTCACTGGTTTGATTTTCACACATAGATGTTTCTCTCCCTCTCTTTCTCCCTCCCTTCCTCTCTCTCTAAAATCATTTTTAAAAGCTGACAAGATATGTTTATGGCACATTTCCCTCTGGTCTCTGCTAAAATGGCTCCTTACCAGAAAGACTTCCCTGACCACCCAAAATGTGATAGTGGAATGGCTGGCCCCCGCTCTCCTTTTATAGTCTATGTTTTCCTTGCTTAGTGTCTATTTTCCTCAACTAGGATGTAAATTTCCTTTTTTAAAAAAGATTTTATTTATTATTTTTAGAGAGCGAGGAAGGGAGGGAGAAAGAGAGGGAGAGAAACATCAATCGGTTGCTTCTCACATACCCCCAACCAAGGACCTGGCCCACAACCCAGGCAGTGCCCTGATTGAGAATTGAACCAATGACCTCTTGGTTTGTGGGATAATGTCCAATCCAAGTTTAGTTGTCTTGTAAGCAATTGCTATACCAGGTTCAATTTGCAGAGAAAGGTCATGATGGAGATACAAATTTGGGAATTATACATGGTTTTCAAAACCGAAGAGCTGTTTTAATTCATGCAGGAAAAATGTATCATAGTGAAGAGAGGGGAGAGTCAGAAAGAGTCCTGTGACTCTCCAGCATCTAGGAGCCAAATGGAGGAGAAATGGCAGAAGGAAGGAAGGAAGGAAGGAAGGAAGGAAGGAAGGAAGGAAGGAAGGAAGGAAGGAAGGAAGGACTGAGAAGGACCAGGAAGGAAATTAAAAAAAAAAAAAAACAGAAGCACATAGAGTCTTGAACATCAAGAGAAAAATTGAGGATGCAAAGGTTAAATTAGTATAAATTTTATGGAGCGAAAGTGGCAATATGTATCAATGTCTTAAAGATAATTACACTTTTTATTAAGTAATTCAACTCCTAAACATGTAGCTTATAAAATTATGAAAACTGTGGAACAAGCTTTATGCACAGGAGATTTTTGCTGAAGCATTATTTCATAAGAGCCAAAAATTATGTACAACATAAGTGTCCAAAAATAGGGCATTAGTTAAATAAATTATGATACAGTCATACAATTGAATATTATGCAGCCATTAAATTATATTTATGAAGAGCTTATAATGAGCTGAGAAAATGTGTGTAAGATGATGAAGTGTTAAGTGAAAAAATAACATGCAAATTTTTCTGTATAGTATGATCTCAATTATTTCATCATACATATGCATTAAATACTAAAAAGAAATATGCTGAGATAGTAATATAATCTTTGTTACATAATTTTGAATAGTTACTGTTATTTTTCTTTGTTTTTTGAATTTTCCCCAAATCATTATATATTTTCTCAAAAACCAGAAAACATTGAAAAGAATTCTTCCTTAAAGTGAGTTGAAATCTGTCTCATTCTTATTAACTGGTTCTTTTTTATTTTTAAATTACAGTTGACATACAATGTTGTATTCATTTTAGATGTACAACATAGTGGTTCGACATGCATATAACTTAGGAAGTGATAAGTCTAGTGTCCATCCGACACCATACATAGTTATTACAATATCATTGACTATATTCCCCATGCTGTACTATGCATCCCTGGGGCTGGTTTTATAACGGGCAATTTGTACTTCTTAATCCCTTTCCCCTTTTCACCTGTCCCTCCAGTCTCCTCCATCTGGAAACCACCAAAATGTTCACTACCCATGAGTCTGTTTTTGTTTCTTGTTGCCCCTCTATGCAGATGAAAAAGTGAGCAGTCTAACCTCTTTTATCTACGACAGCCTGCAAATGTCAGAGGAGAGCTGCCAGCCAAGAGCTTTGGCTTCACCTGAGCTTCTGTGTCCCCCTGCCTATCAAGACTGGAGGGAATAAAGCACCCGTGTCTCTTTCATTGCTCCTAATACAGTCTTCTGCGTCATTTATCACTTGCTCTGTGATTAGCCTCGCTCTAAACTTCAATTTTCTCACGTACAAAACGGAACACATTGTTGGGAGGACTGCAGTTAGTGCCGCGCTGTACATAAATGACTTTGCAATCTAAACACCATACACATTTGGAAGGGGAAATGCCCACAAGAGGATTATCAGAGAGAGTAGAAAGGGAGGGATAAGACAGGTCACCTGACCGTGCCCAACTCTGTCACTCACTACAGCAGCAGTCCAACCAGTCGCAAAGACCCTCCTTCATCAAAGGGACTAGAATAGGTTCTCATCCTGTTTCTCAGGGTAGTTGGCAAGAGGTCAGACGAAAAATAAAAACACCATTATCGTGAGAAAAAATACAGTGTGTATGCAGAAACATATTCTTTCTACTTTCGTGCTTTCTCCTCTACCCGCCCTCCCATCCTGTGATGCAGTAGAATCTACTGGGGACTTTTGATGCTGTCACAAGCAGGTGTGGTGGCAAGGCACCCACTTTTCCAGTGAGGCCCAGCTCATGGCCTTCGAATTGGTACATTAGCAACATGGAGAGATTACTCAGGACAGGAACTATATCCCATCACAACATCCAGCACTGGGATGCCCTTCAGGATTTCCGCTCATCCTTGAGAGTGTGGTCCCGTAGACATAAGCTCACATCATTACTTTCATATTTACTTGCGACTACGTGACTACAGACATACTAATTTTTCTAGGCCTTATTTTCTTCATTAATAAAACAAGCGTAATAATAGTTACTACGGTTCTATGGATTAAGTGATTAAAATACATGAAGTTTCTAACATAGAATGTATTACACAGAAGATTAATACATCTTAGTTTTCCCCTTCCTTTTCACTGTCCTTCACTCTTTTCCTTTCTTTTTTCCCCAGGAATCTCTCCCTTTTCCAGGTCTGCTCTTGCTTTTTCTGCCCATCTAATATGCTTTCCCTATTTCTCTGAAACTTCAAATTCTACTTATTCTAAATGACACCGAGGCCATGAAATTTCTTTGAACCTACTCCCTATCTTCACTTGCAGACTTAGTGATTCCTCCCTTTGGAACTCATCCATTTTCAATTTGCTATTTAGCTTTGTATTCATAGTTTTACTGCCTGAAATTAAATTTCTTAAGAGCAGGAGTGACCTGTACAGCATGATGCATCTGGGAGGTCTTATAATAACTCAAGCACCTTCACTTTACCTGTGAAGAAACTGAGACTCAGATGCGAGGGTCTGTTTAGTTGGAGACAGAGCCGGGACTGGGTTTGGATTTTCTGACCACCTTTCCCATTGGTTCACACCAATGCAAGTGGATGAATTGCTGCAGGCTTTCTCCTCAAACTCCGCCTCAGGGCTCTCCTGCATCAGAAGCTGGAGGGATAGCAGTATGGGACTTGCAATACAAACTCAGTGAGTAGATACCACTACTGAGTTGTGGAGTCTTTCTTAGGCTGTTTCATTACCGTAGACCAGTGAACTGTTATTTCTCTCCCTTCCCAGCTTCCCCCAAGGGTAAAAAAATGTCTCCTGCTACCACTCCAGGACTCAAGGTCAAGACAGTTCTCAAATTTGGGTAGGCGAATGGCCAGTTGGCTACTTCTGGTGGGGAGCTAGGTGTTGATCAAAGTTTTCTTTTTGGGTTGGTATTCTGTTTTCCTTAACTGACGACTTATCAAATGTCTTCTGCATAATGTTGAACCATTGGGCATCTTATTGATTATACACAGTTAGGATCCAAATTCCACTGCAATTTTGTCTTCAGTCCAAGGATTCTATCTTCCTTAGAAGAGTTCTCTAGTTAATTGGCATGTAAATGAGGTGTTAGAGCTGTGGGTTTATCCAGGGCTTCCCCTAGTTCTCAAAGACTTTCTCATCTCATTTCAAGGCTATTTGCATACTTTCACTCATAGTCCTTATACTTCTCTTTGAAGAAACCTCTTATGCCTGTGGGTGTTCTGTGCATACAACTCCCTTGACCTAACACTTGTGCTTTGCTTTCCCCTGAGCGATGACATTGCCTTAGGTGAAAGTGACACATTTCCATCACTGATGAGCATCCTGAAAGACTCAGAGAGTGTCTTGGGTACTGGCTTGAATTTATCTAGACCCGGGGTTGTACATCCTGTCCTCTTTAGAGATTCCAGGCACAAATTAAAGAAAAAGTGACTCTTTCACAAATAAAGTTCCTTCCTCTTTGCTGTGCTAATTAGATTTAGATGGGTTTGGTGAAGAAGGGGTTATTTTGTCTTCTTCAGCCATCTATTCAAATGGCATTAGACAACAGGGTCTTCATGAAAGATGAGCCACTCTGCCCCTTGACCTACATTTTGGTCATGTTCCACTGTTGTGGAAGGAGGGAGCCCTTCGCCTTTTTTTGAAATGGAGTTTGGTGTTTACTGGTCATCGCTTCTTTTCATATAATAACAAGCATGTCACTTTGAATGATTAGATGTATTTTGTGTCATTTATTCATTCCTTTATTCAGAAAACAAATGCTAATTGAATGGCATTGCATGCCAGACATGCTGCTGGATTCTAATAAACGACATTCTGCCTCCAAAGGTTTTGTGGTTTAGCACAAGTACTTTGATACACAGTAGGGGGTGGAGTGGGCCAAGAATTAGGAAATGTGGATTAATCATGTTTTGTGATCCTGGACATGACACAAGTGAGGAAATATGGTTCAAAATGTACTTCCATGTTTTAGCAATTTTGGATGCTATTGATTGCAAGATGGGCCTTATTTTATGAACCACTAAACTAGGATAAATTCTCTCTTCTCCAGTTGGAAATTTTATTTCAGTACTGAAATAGCTGTTTGAGATTTAAACATATATTTTCTAAATTGACCCTGGCTGGCATGGCTCAGTGGATTGAGCGCCGGACTGTGAAGTAAAGGGTTGCCGGTTCGATTCCCAGTCAGGGCACATGCCTGGGCTGCAGGCCAGGTCCCCAGTAGGGTGCGCACAAAGGGATGTTTCTCTCCCTCTCTTTCTCCCTCCCTTCCCTTCTCTCTAAAAATAAATAAAATCTTTTTTAAAAATCATGCATCTTTTTTGGATATACACCAAAGGAAAATTCAGGCAAAATAAAATAGAGCTTCAGAGTGGAGGCTTCTGCATTTTCAGCTCTATGCTGCCTGTGATTTTCCTTCCACATCATTGTCTGTGCATCAAGAGCACTGGTGGTGTGCACTTCTTTGAAAGAGGATGCCACTTCTGGTCCTGGTGTTGTCATTCTAAGCCACTGATACTCATTCAGGAAGTTTTGGCACTGGAAGTTTCTTGGTCTTACCAGATGTGTCAACTGGTGGTTTTCAGGCAACTACTGGAACTTCCCAGACTGCCTCAGTGCTTAGTTGACTGAAAGGTCTAGGAATGGAAATTGTTCAATTATCCCACCTGTAATACTGTGTTTCTCATGCACAGGCGATCACAACCATTTTAAGCTTACCACCTAGCAGACAACAGTTGGGAGACATCCAGTATTCAGAGATGTTAGAATGTGTGTGTGCATGTTCACATTGCAAACGACGGCATAAGAAACAGTCTAATGAGGCATTCAAGCTACCAGTACTAATGGGAACAGCAGCCATAACTGTGGCAGGGGGTACCCAGACTTCTCCTCAGATCCCATCCCCAGGCCAGAGGAAGAAGAGATTAGGCACAATGCTCTCCATCATTGACTCACTGGAGATGCATCAGTCCTGTGAGAAGGTAGCTCTGAACAGGGAGGACATCTGTGTCTTCTTAGCATCATAAAGTCAAGATGAATCAAAACTATGCTAATGGAGGGATTCAGACCTCTATGTATACTAGGGAAGAAGGGGGCGTGAGGGGGGGAGTTCATTCTAGTGGCAGCCAAACACATCTGATTTTGAGTACTCTAAGCCTTGCTCCTCAATGTGTGGTCCAAAGACTAGAAGCATTGACGTCACCTGGGAGCATGATAGAAACACAGCATCTCCAGTGCCACCCTGGACACACAGAATCAGGATTTACACTATAACAACTTTTCCATGACAGTCTGAGGTGCACTGCCAAGGGGGAGGTTTTTTCTGTCCGGGCAAACACATGTGTACACCATCAGGGGCACCAGGGTCCGTCAGTCCTTAAGAGGCAAATATCCAACACCTGACACTGTTAAGTATGTCATCTGCTTGAAATGTGTAATGGTGGCTGAGCTTTAATTGGTTTTGTAGGTACGAATGGAGAGTTCTGGTTTAATAAAACCAGAGGCAGAGCTGGCCTCTACAGGGAGCAGGATTTAAAGGGAGAAGGCTGTGGGAAGCAGGGAAGTTTGACATTGAGAAGAATCCAAGCGGAACACCCTCTGAAAGCCTGCAGAGAAAACACTTGAGCACCCCCTGCTCCGAGGTCCCAAGGGGAAGCTTCGCTGTGGTACAGGGCACACAAGAACCGCAGCAGGATCTCGCCGAATTTCCCCATCCCAGTCTTCTCGGCAGGGTTAGTGACACTCTGAACTCTCAAGGAAAAATTACCTAGAGCGGTGGCTTTCAAACTTTCAAACACTTTTGACTTTCAGTTCACAGTAAGAAATACAGGTGGGGCAAAAGGAGGTTTACAGTTGTGAGTATGCAAAACAGAGCTCATTCTTGTATTATCACTTATTAATTATTGTATTATTTTCCATTAACAAAACTGCAAACCTCCTTTTGCCCCACCCTGTATGTTTTACACTCGTTAAAACTGAAGTAAATATTCTATTTTATAAATATTTATTAAATAATAGGATGAATAATGAACAGTATTATAAATAAAAGTATACTTACCCTCATATCTAATGCATTCAATATTTATTCTATTATGTTTCATTAAGAAAATACCAGCGTGACCTAGTAACATGATTTCGGCCCACCAATGGGTGATGACCCACGATGATGAACTGACACCAGCTGTTTTCACTCAGAGGAAAGGGGCGGGAGGGTTAGGAACAAGTTGAGGGGGCATTCCCTTTCTTCCTGGGCTTCAAGAGATCAGGACCCTGTGTCCTCAGTGCAGACACCCGCTTGGCCTATAGACAGAAGCCCACTGATAACACGGTGGTTCCACCCCCTCCTCTCAGGGACTGTGGGAGACCCACTCTGTGGAGGAGAAGGAGGAGGAGGGGTGGCAGCAGCAGCCACAGCATCCACACAGTCACATCAGTGGTTGGGTATAAGAGCACACTCTTTTTTTTTCACGGCAATCACGACAAAGTATTTTTATAATAGGACCAGAAAATTAAAGTAAAAATATTGATCACATTTTCTCTTGGGTGGGCTTTATATGAAGAAAGCTTTGATTTGAGAGGATTTAAGGAATGACCAGACTGCTTACCTTAACCAAAAAGGTGGCCACTGTCTTATCCATTTGGGCTGCTACAACGAAGCAGCAGAGTCTGGGGAGCTTAGAAACAGCAGTGGTTTGTTTCTCCCAGTTCCAGAGGCTGGAGGTCTGAGTTCAGGGTGTTAGCAGGGCTGAGTGAAGGCCCTCTTCCAGTTTGCAGACTTCCCACTGTGACTCCACAAGGTGGAAGGGGTTGGGGGCTCTCTGGGGACCCATTTCTGAGGGCCCATCTTCGTGACCCATGCACCTCCCACAGGCCCCAGCTCCTAACACCTCCACATTGAACTTTAGGGTTCCACCGTGAACTGTGTAGGGACACAAACATTCAGACCATAACAGAGACAGAAATGGACAGAAATGAGGCCACAAGGACCAAAATGGGATACAGGAGAGGAGAAAGAGTGGGCAGAGAAAGTTCAAGAAAGAAAAGAAACTGGGAAACTTGCTATGCCATTGAGGTATTTATAAAATTATATGTACCAAATACAGTATGAGTTTTCCCTTGACCTACTACCCAACTCTAAGAAAACCTGTAGAAAGGAGTTATGTTCCCCTCGAAGGTTTTTGTAGATATGTGTATGCATGTGCATGTTTTGTATATAAAGAAAAGGGCCTTAAGGCCACAACCCAGGGCCAAATTAATTGGGATTACGGAAGTAAAATGAAACAGTAGCTTCAACTAATAAGTTGATTCTGCTGGTTGAGCAATTGAGGGGGTCACCCAACAGGAAGGATGAGTGAGGTGCAGGTGGGTTACAAAGGTCTGATTTGCACTCCTAAGTATCTGCATACAAGACTGCAAATGCTCCCTGTCAATGTTTTCTCAGCAAGATCAGTGTGGCCCTGGTCAACCATGTGGTCTTTGTATGTCAAAAACTTTTAAGTGGCCCTATAAGTTTCTGAAGGCAATATCAATATTGTCTACTATAGGGTCTGATCTCACCTAGGTCAAAGTCCTAAAATGAAACAAAACATGATTTTCTTTATTTCTACAAATTGAAATAAATCTGTCAAATATTTATAGATAGGAGGTTTCTCTAGCTCCATAAAATTAAGTTCTCATAGAACATCAATTGATTAAAAAAAAAAAACATAGGTAAGAAGGGAGGATGAAGCAACTTCCAACAAGACGTTTGGGGAAGATTCAGCAACACACCATGAAGTTGAGTGAGCCTGTTTCCCTACGAACAGAGCTGGGCATACTCCATGTGTTGAGATTATTGAGAACTGTTATGCCCAAAGAAAAATATTGATTGGACTTTCCTTGAACTTGGGGGTGTGATGAGACCTATAACTCCCTGCATGTTCTAAGAGTCCCCTCACTTCTCTCAGCAGATAAGGCTGTGCCAGATGAAGTGATTGGCGGGACATCAGGGTTCCTAGGGCAGTCTCTTTAAAAGTCAGGTTCTAGGAGTCATGGTGAAGAGGTGAGAAGATGACACCCCACCACCCCAAAGACAGTAGATGAGCCCTCCCCATCCTCCAGGACATTGCAATGCTCTCAATGGGCTCTGAGAGGTAGTGGGTTTGTAGCCTTCTCTTTGGATGCCTAGCTAAACACTCACAAGGGCCATTTCCTTCTTTTGGTTTATTGTAGGGATACATCAGATGGATGTGCATGCAAACATATCTTCTTAGCACTTGAGTAGTTTATGCTGGTAGCTAAGCAAAACAGACTGTAGGCAAATCAGAACTCAGAGTAGAAAACAACAGCCAACCCTATAAGCATTATCTTTTTTCTGTCTACCAATGATCATTGGGGATTATATTTCTTTTACTGTAGACGTCATATATATTTTTAAATCTTCAAATGGAGTGTTTTCTTTGCATGTAGAGAAAGGCTAAACCCATGAGACTTTGCTTCAAACTATCCTACAACTTTTAAGAGCTCAGTTTTTCTCTGTGTCCTATTTCTAGTTTCGTCTTCATAAAATGAAGGCTTCAGCCCAAGATTTCTAAGGGCTCACCAGCTCTATTTTGTTATTATTATTATTTTCAAGTGTTCATCACTGCCATCCTCCAGCATGCTGGGGTCAGCTCCCACTGAGCCCCACTGGCAGCTCTTCCCAACTTTGCCGTCAGTGACATCAGATCAGTAGCTGAAGATCAAGTATTCCAGGAGCATTTACACCACAGAAATTGGCAAGTGCAACAGTCTAGGGTGCTTTCATTCCTGGAGAACCAATTGTTAATCGTTATCAGTGCACCCCTGCACCTCTCTTAGCCTGACAGACATTCCTATTTGAATTTATCATGGCATTTCAAATTCGCCTGGCAAAAGCTGAAACTTGAGTCTCGGATTTCTTCCCTTCCTCTTCTCTACTCCTTGTCTCTTTTGAGAAAGGAACTACATATTTTTCAATCAGCTTTGCATAAAATCTTTTATCATCTTTATTCTATGTCTTTCTACCCACTGAGGCTATATAGGCTTAATGGTTGTTGCTTTGAAGTTTTCTTAAAACCATCATTTTTCCTCATTTCCCTTGCCAACTTTCATGATGTCACACCTGCATTTATTCAAGAGACTCTCAACATTTTTTCATTTCTGTCTCTCCCAATCCTTATACATGGCAACAAAACTTTGTTAAATCCTATCTTTACCCCAATTAAAAAATATCTTTCATGGCTCTGATTCTCTGATCATATTTCATGTCTAACACCCTCTGCCTGGTTTATAAAACTCCTGTCAGTCTGGCACCATGTCAGGCATCTCATATTTTTTCCTACTCTGTCCCAGCGCTGCGTTACAATGACTCTTCCTGTCACCTAACAGAAGCCCCATCTCCCAAGCTGTTCTCTCGAGGACTCAGGACACTATCCCTGCAGCTACAGGAAAGGAAGAAAAGCTGTAGTAACTGCTGCCATGGCAGGTAAACCTCCCAGGCTTACCCTTACATTGGACCATGTTGAGTCCACTGCTGTCCAGCTCTGATGGACTCCCCTCTTGCTCTGTCCAGCCTGGCTCCACAACTCGGGTTACCTTTTTGTTGTGACATCTTTGGGAATGCCAACCTGATTCTGAATTGTCGATTGGGCCTGCTGAGAAGAGATCCCTAGAAGATGCTGGTCCTAGACTTTGTGTATACACTGTTCATATCCTGATAACCCTACACGTTCAAAGTCCTGAGCCCTAAGCCATGCACATGGAGAGAACAGACATGCCTATTTATTCCTATCGCCCTTTCTCTTTTATTTCATCATTCATTTATTCCAGTAAAGTTGTATCAGGCAGCAGAGTGGGCAATAGACTTGCACAGCTGAAAAGACATGATCTCAGCCTTCTGGGACAGGGGTTGGGAAATTAAGGCTCATGTACCAAATCCAGTCCACTGACAATTTTTGTACAGCTGGTGAGCTAAGAATTGTTTAAACAGTTGGGGAAAAAAAAATCAAAAGAAGAATATACAAAATTCAGATTTCAATGCTCAAAACAGAACTTCTGAATCCCCCCTAAACTGGCTCCCCTTGCACTTTCCCTGTTCTAGTAAATGATGGCTCTATTCTTCCAGTTATGAAGACACAAACCTTGGCATCTGTCACTGACTCCTATCAACACGCTCACGCCCCACAGGCAATGAGCCAGTGAGTCAGTCCTGTCAGGATCATCATCAAAATACATTAGGAATCTGATACTTCTCACCACCTGGGTTATCAGCACCCTGGTCTATGGCTCTGCTCTGGATTATTGCTAAAGCCTTTGAAGCATCCTCCCTCTTTTATGCCTTGTCCCCTGCATACAGTCTGCTCTTAACACAGCATCCTGAGTAACCCTTCACAGATCTAAGTCAGATCTGTCCTTCTGTTCCACAGTTCCCAAAAGGCTTCTCATCTGAAACACCAGAACCATGTCCTCGGTTTTCTTAGATAAGGGAAACTGGGTAGTTCAGTACTTTTGGTTTTGATCCTTTGAGACACAGGAAAGGAAGGAAGGAGAGGGGTTTGAATGGTTTTCGTAGCCTATCCATGCATTTTCACAATGTGAAAAAATTTACGAAAACAATAAAATACCTCTGAAGGATATGAAAAAAATGTAAAAGACAGAGATGGAGATGTCCACCATGTCCACGAACAGGAAGGCTCAATATCTGCCTTCAGCAATTGCCCTGGAGAAAGTTTCAGCATGCCTGTGGGAAAGCACGTGCGAGGGTGTGCATTGACACCTTGGCTATGGTAGCAGAAAACCTAGTCCTGAGCCAAACAGTCAAAAGAACAAAGTATGATTCAGTCACATAGTAGATTGAGTCATATTTCTACAAGGATAACTTTGAAAAACAATATATTGAACTTGAAGAATGATATCATTTTGTAAACTTTTAATAATGTATATCTAATATCTATATAATGTCTATCTCACTTGTGAATGATGAATACCAAATTCAAGATAAGGGCTACTTTTGAGAAGGATGAGGAATAGGATTGAGGAGGAGTACATGAGAGGTTTTATCTACACTGAATGCCTTATTTCTTTAAAAAATGATGAGGCAAACATAGCAGAACTACTTACATTAATAATTGTTAAACCTAATTATTCGATTCACAAATGCACACGAATTGTTTCTTGCTTTTTCTATGAGCTTTAAATATTTCACAAGTAAAAAAAGTTATTCAGTCTTTTACTAGAAGGTGTTCACAGTGTGCACGTTCAGAGGGGACATGCCTGCAACTAATTTGTGTTTGGGACTTTTTCGATGACTAGGACAGAGTCCTTCAAGCCAGCCTCAACATGGGGACATTTATTATGAAGTCACACAAAGGACACTCACTCAAATCGAAGGACAGAAACCAAAGTACAGCCAGGACTCCGGGAGACTGGAACGGAGAACTGGAAAGCAGCCAGGAACCTGGGCTACTTTTTGTAGAGGCCGCAAGGCTGTGCTCACTCTCTCTCCCATTTTCTCTGGGTCTCTGCTTCTGTGTGTCACTCTGCGGCCTCGACTTCCCTCACTCCTCTGGTTCATCTATAAGAGTTAAGATGAACTTGCCCTTCTGTCACTGGCAACTCCCATTTGTGATTCTGTTCAGACTGAAAAGGAGAGCATATAATTCATACACATCATCATTTCTAACCAGACCACACAGGTCTTGCATCCACACCAAGTCCATGTAAAGGCCCCGTCCCATGCCTAATCTCTTGTTCAATGTCAATGGCCATCCTAATGCAAATAGCAGCCGTGGCTGTTTCCCTGAGCGGGGGCTGTGGGAGATACTACTTACTACTGCTACTACTATTAATACAGTACTAATAGATAACACTTATTTAATGTTTACTGTGTTTCAAAGACTACACCAAGCACTTGACATACATCATCTTGTCTGTTTCATACAGTAATCCGATGCCATAATGCTATTATCCCCACCTTACAGATGAGGGAACTGAGGCAGGGAGAAGCTAAGTAACTCACCCCACATCATTCTGTAAATGGTAAAGCTGAGATTCTCAGGCGAGCTGAGAACAGCTGGCAAGTTGAGTGGGATTTCTTGCTCTTACTTCAGCCAGAGCAGGCCAAGATGGGTGTCATCATATGGAAGCAAAGTGCAGGAACAAGAAAGGCGGTCATTAAACAGGGCGTAGAGGATGAATTGCACTTCCTACAGTGGAGAAGACCAGGCTCAAAGGTGGGAGAACAGCAAGGAGAGTTTAGACACCCTGATTGGACCCCAGGCTTGAGATGATGTAAGTGGGAGGAAGTAGAAAAAGCACACCAGCAGCATCCTTTGCTGAGTGACCTGTGGGCTGACCTGGCTTTCTAATGGCAGTCTTGCAGCACGCTGCCCGATGTACAGGCCACCCAGCATTTGTTAGGTTACCAGATGAGAAGATACGAGGGGAGAGGAATTTTTACTCTTAAGTGCTTTGAAGAAATCATGGGTTTTTATTGTTTGACCTCCCATGGTCACGATGGAACCAAGCTGCTGTCCCCTTGTCTGCTTTCCATTGTCATCTGCCGCTGCTTCCTGCACCACACCGTCCTGTGAGCCATGTCCTCCAGCCCAGGGCTCCTCAGCCAGGTGTCCCATCGCTGGGGAGTCTTCCCCAGTCCAGAGTTATTGAGAGGGAGTTGTTACCACCAGTAATGAAAGTACTGACTACAAACAAGCTATTGCCTCCCTTCACTTTATTTCATCTTTTTAACGTCAAGTTATATCATGATACGGCTTCTCTGATTAGCTTCTCTAGTGACAAAACCTTTGAAATAGAATGTTATTTTAATTCATCGATCCAAAATAGCTTTCTAATTTTTCTTTAAATAGCAACGCCTAGTCAGAGCAGGAAAAAAAAATCCAAGCAGGTCTAAAGGATGTAGATTTCTCCTGACTTCTGTCCTCAGTCTCCTGGTCTTCACCACTTTGCTGGTTGCTTGCATATCCTTCCAGAGAACAAAGAAACTATTCTGGTTGGGTGCACACACCCAGCCCTGTACCTTTTATCTAGGCCACAAATCAGGGGCGGGGTGCTCAGGGCGTCAGAAGCTTGGGAGTGGAACAAAGGTGCTCTCTGAGCTCACACCTGACTCGGGCGTCTGCTGTTCAGTCCTTTCCCTTTCTGTGCTTCTTCACAGTTGTGAGTTCCTAAACGTCCAGGTCACAGGAGCCCAGCTCTGTGACGACCCCCCTTCCCACCTCGTCCTGCTGGCTGCTTCTCCTGCTCAGGAAGAATCCATCGTCCGCTTGGAATGCCCCCCGAGCACGCTGCACACGCCAGACTCTAGCATTGTCCCAACAACCACAGTTGTTGGAACCCTCCTCTGTCCTGGCTCCCTGTGAGTTCCTTGAGAACAGAAACCCTTTATTGCAAATTTCTGTGATTGGACATTGGATAATCACATAGTTGGGGCTCAGTAGATTTTTAAAAATAAAACAAGACACAAACAAGCCCTTCCTGCTGGAGAGTGGAATCTAATTGAGATGTGATCAAACCCTGGCTGGGCTTCTTCTCAAGAAGCTGTGAATTTCTCACTGCAGCTCTCCAGAGGGGCCTGCTTCTCAGGGCTCGGTGAGTGTTCTAGAATCGTGCGCACCAACAGATTGCGACGCGGTAGCGGTGTTTCAGAGATGCGTTAGGTAGGAGGTGGCGCTGTCATGTATGAAATGGCTAGAGAAAGAGACGGCTCTTCCTCTTCCGATTTTGAAAGTTATCGGGTATTTTGGAGGAAGATGCAAATATCAGCTCCCTTCCAGACACACAGACATGGGCAGACACACACGCGCACCCGGAAACGCTGTGTCTTCACTAAATATAACCCTTTGTGGAGACAGTATCTCGGTACTTTTCGAGTGAAAAAGATAAGGAAGGGGAGCCAAGTCTTCCATAATGAATGCAAGCCTATAGCTTCTGAGCAGGGCTGACATATGGGCCACTGACGTGAATGTGAGTGCAAATTAGATATTTTTGATTGCTTGAAATAAAGTCAGCAGAATCAGAGCCTCGCACAGCAAATGGTGCGGCTTTAACCACTTCGGTGCCGGGTTGGAAGCAAGAGCTCTCAACGCATCCTCAGGGGGACAGGCTTTCGGGCTGGCCTCGTGGACTGGGACCTTTCCTGGCAGGACAGACAGGGCTTGCCCACCTCTGTTGCCATTCTGGTTCTCCGGGTGTGGGAGAAGCCTTCATCTGTGCTCACAGGACTAGAGTAAAGATCTGCTCTGACCTCTGACCTTTCCAACATGTTATGTTGTCAAAGATCTTGAGGTAGAAGAACCTTTAGGGTCATTTTATCCAGCCTCCTGCCTTCAGGCAGATGACACCCCACTCCCCGTGGTAGGCACTGTCCTAGGTGCTGGAGAGCCAGGAGGGACTAAGATGTGGGCTTTGCTCGAGGAGATTGCTGGGGTTTGGAGTCCTGAGACCGAAAACCTCACCCTGGTGTTGAGCGATGCTTGCTCTGCCGGAGGTGAGCCTAGAATGCTATAGGAGCACAGGTGTGGGGCACCTCCCCTGAGAGAGAGAGTGTATGTGTGGTTCATGGAAGGTTACTGGAGGAGTGACCTCCACGGCAAGCTTTTGAAGGGTACAGAGTAGCAGGCCAGTCAGAGGAAAAGGGACCAGCCTACCCAGAGGCACAGAGGTGAGAGCAGTGAGGTGCACAGTTCCTGATGGGGAGAGCGGAAGAGGAGAGGAGGCAGGCAGTCCGTGCCAAGGAGGTAGCCCTGCTCCTGGCACCCCCAGCCACCTGACGTGGTCCCCAGGAGCTGTAGGTACAGGAGCACAGCCAAGAGAAAGCCTTTCCGAATGTGAGGCTTCTGTCTCCTTGAAAGAATGCAGTGCCTTCCAACTAGGCTGTACCATGCAGCGGGCTCCTGCCAGACTCAGGCAGGTAAACCGTGAGAAGCAGAGCTGATCACGTGGCTCCTGGACCTCTGTCCTTCCAGCCCAGGTTTGAATTACAGCCTCCGTAGCTTATTATTTGTAGGGACTTCTACTGTCAAACCAGCCCAACATTTCTGTCCCCTTTTAGTAAGTGCAAGACTCTCCCCACCCCTCCCCTCCCCTCTAGCCCAGGCTCTTTCATTTTCGCTATTAACATTTTGGACTGGACACTTCTGTGTTACAGGGGACTGTTCCCTACATTGTAGGATGTTTATCAGCATCACTGACCTTCAAACACTGGATGCCCACAACACCCCCATGTATACACATCAGTTGTGACAAATACGAATGTCTCCAGACATCACCAAATACCCCCTGGGGTGGGGGCGGGGTTAAATCATTCCCTGTCAAGAGCCCCTCCCCTAGCTCAAACACAAACACACTTCTTCTGGTAAAGGCTTATTTTGCTGCTCTAGGGTAAGTGTGACTGTCATGGTGGCTTCTGGGCCTCATGGACCCCCTGCCCCCTTGGCCCTTCTCAGCCAAAATGTTTACAGGGCTGGACTCCTTGCTCTGAGCTGCTGCCACCGGAGCACTGCCTCGGCACTCTCATTGGACCAGGGAGGTGCTCACTCTCTTCTAGTCTCTACTAGGAACATCGTCAGCCTGGGAGCTGTTGGTGGCCCAGTAATCAGTGGTAGTCTGAGCTTCTTTAAGAGTTAAAGGGCAGAAATCACAGGGAGCAAAATAGGGTGGCATTTGCACCTCTGGGGCAGTGCTCTCTGCCCAAAGACCTGTGCTGTGCCTCTATGAGCACCACGCTCTCCTTTACGCTGAGTTTAAATAAAGTTAGCCTGAGTTCTTTACAGCCCAAACAGACCTAAGGAATGCATCATCCTGTGGTGAGGAAAGACCTGATGGAAGAAAGGTGGGCAAGTCCACAAGATGGAGTGAGAGAGAGCTGTGTTTATAGTGATGTCCAGGGCACAGGTAGTCTGGGCTGCCCATCTCAGGCTGGCTTAGGACAGGGCTGACAAAAGATGGCAGTGAGTCAAGCAACCCAGATGCGGGTCTTGTGCAGGATGAGACCTGTACCCCTTCTGCTTATCCCAATGGAAGTTTCTGACTCCAGAACTGTGACCTACTAAAATGCCTTGGCTTCTAGTTGTGCCTCACTCTTCCAGTGGTGGAGTCAGGAGGGGGCAGAGCGGAGCCAAGGGGAGTTCGAACCTCCGTGGAAGACATCACTCCTCCACTTCCCTCAGTCTCAGTGACCTTGTCTTTCAGGCCCGTGGCCAAGTAGAGACACAGCTGTCCTCCCCAGAGAGAAAATCTACTGAGCATCCTTACAAACCCGGCTTCCCTTCAGAATCCTCACCTTTATTCCCAGGATCCCGCAGAGCCTAGCGGGTAGATGGCTCAACTCCCAAAGCCTTCCTCAATGTTTGGTAAATGCTGCTTCCAGTATTGAAATGGATTTTTACTGGATATTCATAAAATTCACACCAAATCAGAGAATTTAAAGTTAACCAGATCTGAGAAGTCAACTGCATTTTGTGTCCAATTTTGAATTCTAATCAGTTATATTTTTCAACCAAGTTCAATGGAACATATGTCGCACATCAAGGAGTAGTGTGGTCCAAAAATCAATGTTGGCACTATCGGACCTTGCCCTGCCTGTCCACGGCACAGCCTCCGATTCTAGTGGAAAATGAGAATGCCAGGAAGGGAAAATGGTGCAAGCTGCGTCCTTTGTCATTCACCCTGTCCTCCAACACTCTGTGTGCTATATTTAAACTCCCTTGCCTCGGATAACCCTACCCGTGTAATTGTGACAGACACATCCATTTTGTCACAGTGTCACAGCCTGCTGTCAAAGGACTTGACTCTGTAACTCTGAAGGAGCCCGTCAGCTCCTTGACCATGGCTGAGAGAGAGGAGAAAGGAAAAGTAGCCTCAGCTAACACCAGGCCACCCCTGTGTCTGACTGCTTCAGTCCAAAAGGGCCCAACGCTACCCATCCGAACCCTGCTAGTGCAGAAGGAGCCTGCCCCAGTCCTAGAGATAAGCCCTATGATAGCTGTGTTCCTGGCTGTGGGAGGTTATGGAGAATGCAGCTGCGCAGCCGCCCAAGGTTCCCAGGCAAGACCTTCTCATCCCAACAAGTTGCTGTTAGGCTCATACCAGTTCCTGCTTGCTCTACGTGGGGCATTGCTGGCCGGGCTGGAGCCATGGTTTGTGTTTTAAGGGCACCCGAGACTTGTTTTAATCAGTTATGCTAAGACATGCATGGGCAGAAATGACTGCACATGCAGCTAGGGAGTTTAAGCAGTTCCTTAGAAACAGGAAGCCTGGCGTGCCATGCAGGACCACGTGGAGAGGCACTGGGGTGGGGCAGGAGGCCGAGGGAGCAGCTGAGCACGTGGATATGTAAGCAAGGGCCTTCCTCATGGTTTCTCTTAGAAGGAAGAGGCAAGGCAGGGTAAACAGGTTTGGGATTGGCGAGTTTAAATGTTTCAGCTGGCTCTAGAGCCTAGGGGTGGTTCCCAGAGGTCTGGTACCTGGCCCTGGGGTGATAGGGCAGGGGAATAGTAGCCAGGAATGTGAGAACCTAAGGAAGACTCCTGATTAGGGGTGTTAGCTGGTTTGCATATGAAAGGCGTGTATCTAGCTGAGTTGTTTGTGTTCCCAGGCCTTACTGATTCGGCAAGACCTGAGACCTCAAAGAACCATAATGTCCCTTTCTTGCCCAATGCAGTCACTATTAATGTAAGTTTAGTGTGCTCCCCTGGCCTGAAATGGCTAGGAGACCCTGCAGAATTCTCTCCTCTTACCCTGAATTTTGCAAGTCTGTGTTCTCCCGAGCTACAGTGGCAATGAGATGACATTGCTGCTGTTATTGCCATGGTGACTGATGACAGAACAGATGTGGAGGGATACTAGAAGCCTGGGCTGAAGAGTCCATCTCCCCAGTCACGGAACCACTGCACGACGTCTGGGAACCAACTCTCGTCCTGTTCCTTGTGCTCACGAGGGACCATTCATTGTCCTCAGCTGCACCTCTGTGCCCCGTTCCTTCCCACGTTCTTTCGTTGTGGGAAACACATCCATCGGAGAGAAGAGGGAGCTTTCTGTTTGGAATCCGAGTTAGGAGATGAAGCCCCATCATTCTGCACTGTGGAAAATTTTAAGTAATATCTCTTGGAAACAGGAGGTCTGACAACCCACTTAATCACGTATGGCTCAGCACCAAGTAGTGGCATATTTTTTGGCTTATTCCTTCTTGATTTTGAATTCAGGACCGCGTTCTAGAGAGTTCAAAGACCTTGCCAGAAGATTGACCTCTGAAAAAGCAGAAAAATGCTCTACTTTTTCCTAAGGCAGCTCCTTGAATCCTAGAACATCCTGAACACACAGGAAAAGCACCTAAGTTGAGGGTCGACTTTATGCTCAGTGGAATTGCTGTCACGCTCACCCCAGAAGAAGCCTGCTGTGGGGGATTCAGAGAGACGTCTTAGAGCGCTTGATGAAGATTTAGAAAACTGTTTTGTCATTCAGGTGCTTTTGCCGACTGGTTGCATGATTCTGAAATCATATCACTGTCATTCATATTGACAAGAATGTTGGATGTTCAAGTGAGATGATTTATATAAAACTTTTTGAAATTTATACTGCGATCCATTTATGGGTTGTTACTGCATGTCATTATCTGAAATGAAAGTAGCATATGTACGGTTAGTTCTCCACTTACTTTCTCGGCTTCTTAGCTAATACAGAAAATTCGAAGTTCATTTTAGCTCACAGGACGGGCAGGTGAGGGAGATGGAAAGGAGCCGTCCTTGAGCAGATGAGTGATGACGGAGGGAAGCAGCTGGCGGCGGAGAGGTGTTCCCGGCCGTGCTGGTTCTGGCACAGCCGCCTCATACGCTTCCAAAGCTTTAGGGGTGAGCACTTAAATGTGTAACATAAAAGGCAAAGGTATTTGAGGAATATGATAATTTCAAGGTTAATTTAACAAATATTTTTAAAAAATCATTTTAAAAACAAATCATTTTAAAAAATATTTGTGGGGTCTATTTATTTATGATTAACATACTGAGGTTGGAAATACCCTCGGAAATGTATAAAACACTCTGATGTGGACATCAGCCCAGAAATTATTCAAAGATGTATTGTGGAGATTCTGAGACAATTGTGAGGGTTGTTTTTTTTTTTTTGTCATTTTGGATTATGAAGTGATAGAACCTCAATGACATAAGAGATACAGAGGTATAGTAATCTCATAATCCACCTGGTAGACCTGACTTGCAAGGTGGTAACGGACCTCTCCCAAGGTCACGCTCTAAATCCACACCATGCTGTGCGGCAGACATTGGCCACACAGGGCTGCCAAGCACTTGAAATGAGGCTAGAGAAACCAAATTTTAAATTTTACCTCACTTTAATTCATTTAAATTTAAAAAATGATATTTATTAGTTGCTGGAAAATTTTAAGTATATCTAGAGCAACTCGGCTATGTAACCTGCTTTTGCAAACATAAACTATATGAAATCTACATGCAGGTCAATTACTTCTGAGGAAAATGTAACATCTCTGTAGAGATGTTCTGTAAGCATAAAACAAACGTGCATCACATTCAGAGACTTAGAGTAAGTAATGCAAATATCTCAACAATAAGTTATATATCAATGGTATGTTAAATGATGTTTTGGATATATTGAATTTTAAAAATCTATTGAAATTAATTTTGCCTGTTTCGTTCTGCTTTGCTTTAATGTGGCAACTAAAGTCTTATTTACATATGTGGTTCACGTCCCGTCGTGTAGTGCTGCTCTAGAGGACAAAACAAACAAGACCGAAAATCCAGTTTTCTGCTTCTTGGTGTCTTGCTTCTTCCACTGGACTATGCTACCTACTTCGGGCATTTTCTTATCTCCTCCATTATCTTTGCAAAAGCTGGTTTATGGCTTTCGTTAAAAGTTAACATGATTTAAAAAAAACAATGGGTAAAGAGAGCGTTTTGGGAAGGTGGAGGGGCAGGAGATACCAGGTGTCTGTCTCCATACCTAGGCAACAGCTGCACTGGCAGAATCTGCCTGATACAACTCCTTGGGAACTCTGGGGTGTATTGAAGATTTGTAACTTCCAGAGGAAGCCTTAGAAGGTAAACTGCAGTTACTTTCAGTCAACTTCAGCTCTTACCACAGCAGCAGCAACCCGTCCGCCACCCTCACCCCATGGCCGTCAGCTGTGTGTGTGGCCCTAGAGCAGCCTGCACGCAGCTTGCAGGAGACCAGATGGACAGATAGGAATCTGTTCTCCAAATGTCAGGGGCCTGTGCCCTGCTCACTGGCTGATACTGTTCATCACAAAGGTGCAGACAAAGAGGTCTGTGTCCCTGGCTGGTGTGGCTCAGTGGACTGGCCATCGTCTCACAGACCAAAAGGTCACTGGTTCTATTCCCAGTCAGGGCACGTGCCTGGACTGCAGGCCAGGCTCCTAGTTGGGGGCGTGCAAGAGGGAACTGGTCTATGTTTCTCTTGCACATCGACATTACTCTCCCTCTCTTCCACCCTCCCTTCCCCTCTCTCTAAAAATAAATAAAATCTTGTAAAAAAGAGGTCTGTGTTGTTGCAGCAACAAGACTTTCCCCATTATAGTGGGGACCCCCCACCCTGGCTGAAGTGACTTTCAGTGGATTTAAAGGCTTTCCGCTCTTCCTTTTTCTTTTTTCCTGTTAGAAGCTGGGCATTGAAGATGAGGACATTCCAAAGCAAATGCATATACAGGGACATTTAGAGAGTGACTTGTCTGGGGAAGGCTCCAGCTCAGGAAAGATCTGATAAGACCTTTGGTTTATGCCACAGGGTGATCCTGGGTACTTGGTACAGAGACAGTCTACAGTAGCAAACAAACACAGTAACAACTCCCCCCAGCAACCCTGAAAAAGAGGGAGAATCTGATTTCTAGAGTTACAACTTTATTAGATTCAAATGTCCAGTTTTCAACAACAACAAGAAATCGCAAGGCATAGGAAGAAGCAGGAAAATATGGCCCATTTAAAGGAAAAAAATAAGTCAACAGAAACTGTCACTGAAATAGAACTGATGGCAAATCTACTAGATCTAGTAGACAAAGACTTCAAAACAACTTTCTTGAAGATGCTCAAAGAACTAGGGATGTGGACAATGCCAAGAAAATAATGAACAGAATGGATGCATCAATAAAGAATAGAAAACCTAAAAAGAAATCAAAATGAAATTATGAAGTCAAAAAGCACAGTAGCTAAAATGAAAATTCACTAGAGCGAGTCAAAGGTAGGTCTGAAAACAGAAGGAAGTACCAGTAATTGTAAAGACAGGACAATGGAAATCATTAAGTCTAAGGAACATAGAGTAAGGAACTCAGAGATTGGTACCTGAGTTCCTGAAGTCCTGTGGAGAATGACTTCAGGCCCTTGAGGGTAAGAATCGTCACTCTTTATCTCAGCGTCTCCTGCACTTAGCTCGGGGCCTGGTATGTGGGAGTCCTTCCTTCAGGGTTTGTTGAATGACTGAGTAACAGGTGATTATGACAGAAGAAGCTCACGAAAGTATGGGAATTTCAGAAGAATTGGAGACATGGTGTTTGGAGGACACAGGATTGAAAGAAAACTCTAGAAAAGCTATATATGCAATCTGCTTCATGGCTCCGTGGCTTGTACCCATCCATGCTTGGAAGGGCCCCAAACTTACTGCTTGGCTGTCACTGCTTTGAAATTCTTTCATTTTGCACTGGATCTCACAAATAATGCAGGCAGTCCTGGGTACAGATGCTACCAGTAAAGGGGAAATTAAATATTTAGAAAATGTTTGGAAAGATGAAGTTGTCCTTAATGGCTACATCTGGATGAAAGTGAGAAATGGGGCATTTGGAATCTTTTAATCACTTGCTTCTACTTAAATAAATAAAACAGTATATATAGTCCCTTCCCATCCTTGCTTTTAGGTCAGGGAATGGATTGACAGCTGACCTGTGGTAGCAGTGAAATCAGGGGTGCGATTCCATCAAAAAAACACCAGGGTAAGCAGCTCTCCGCTGAGTGGGGAAACACAAAGTTGAAAAAGAAAGCTCAACCAGTTGTTTGAAATGACAGGTGACAACTTAGGGTATAATTACAATAATTATTGTGGAAGAAGTTGCAGTGTGTGCCGAGATAAATATTTTACTTGTGTGGAATTCAACACCAAGTTTATTTTTAAGTAAGTGATTTTTACTTACCTTAGTGCATAAATGAAAATAGTCATCAAGACTCTGAAATTTAGCAAGTGATAAAATGAGATTCATTTCTATATATGTGCCATTTTGTATACATGCACACATATATTTGCACACATATGTATCTATGTAACATGTCTTAATGTGGAAGAGGGTACCAAGAATGGTGAGTTCTGGCCATTCACTAACAAAGGAAATGCTGATAAAGGACCAGAATCACAGTGGGAAGACTGACTCCTGTGAGTTTGATTTCAGAAGCACATGAGAAGTTGAAGCCAAAGTCCCTTCCAAATACCTAAAAGGAGCTGCAGGAAGTAATCTTAGAGATTCATGAATTTGGAGATCAAGGGAAATCTCTGGTCTGGAGACGTGGAGTTGACAGCCGCCAGTGTATAGTTGGTGACTGAAGTCTTGACCGTGGGCTAAGTAAGCACAGAACAATGGGGTAGAGGGGCAGCAGCCAGTGCCCAGTCCTGCAGAACAGATAGACTGGCTCTCGTGACTGGGAAGGGGCCGCAGAGGAGGGAGGAAACCCCACCTTTTGTTAAGAACAGACACCAAGGGAAGTGGTGGGATATTTTCCAGGGTAAAGCGTATATTAGGCCACAAACTAAATGTGAGCAATTCCAGAATTATGGGGCCTCTTTACTATTAAAGAGGAATAGAATATGGAGATGGAACTGAGAGAAGGTGGTGCTGAGGGGCTGTCTTCACAACTGCAAGAGGTCTCTCGGATGCTCAGCCTCCGCGCCCTGCAGGCCCTGGAGATGAGGGTGGGTTGCTCATCTGCTCTCGATGTCACTGTTACTCGAATGGCCACTTCTGGCTGGAAATCTGTCATCAGATACCCGACCATACAGGCGAGGCCAGCTCTATTGTTGCAGTAAAAATCAACGTATGGAATTGTAGTTCACAAGAGATATTCAAGTTTCAAGTGTTTATCAGACAGACTTAGCGCTTTCTGGAGGCTGGAAAAACATGGAGAAAAAAAATGCTTGTCTGATCTAGCTTAATGGGCAGGCAACAGATTCTTACTTTTCACTAAAAAAAAAAAAGAATTATTAAAAGAAAAGATTAGGCCTGGCTAGAGTAGCTCAGTGGATTGAGCGTGGGCTGCGAACCAAAGGGTCGCAGGTTCGATTCCCAGTCAGGGCACATGCCTGGGCTGCAGGCCAGGTCCACAGTGGGAGCCACACGAGATGCAACTACACATTGAAGTTTCTCTCTCTCTCTTCCTCCCTCCCTTCCCCTCTCTAAAAATAAATAAATAAAACTTTTTAAAAAAGAAAGAAAAGATTAAATATTGTACATGCTTATTCAAACCAGGCGAATTAGTCTTTGGAAATTTAGAATTCATGGATACCTATTTTAAGAGCAACAGCTTTGCTACTTTTTACTATTGTCAAGTGAAGAAAATAGTCACATTAAGTGACGGTATTTCTGAGCATCAATCAATTTCTCCTAAAAGGCACTCTAAATATCAGAAACATATGACCGTCTTGGCACCCACCCTGGGCTGCGAAGGGAACAGATATGGTACTTAGCAAAGCTAGAGTGCAGGCCGGGAGGGGACGAGACAAGCCCCCGTGAATTCCACGGAGACGCCTCTGGACCAGGTGCAGGCAGAGGCCGTGGAAGCAGATGAGAGCGGCTCAGGTCCAAGCCTCTGGGCTAGGGCGCTTCCCTCGGACAGAGAGCATCTCGAGGATGATCTTCGCAGGGCTCTGCATTCATCTGGGTTGAAGGCTGAGAAGATACGTGGGAGGGGCAATGGTGCTGCGACCTCTAGCACTCATTTTTTAAAAATTATTTTATTGTTGTTCAAGTACAGTTGTCTGCATTTACCCTCCATCACTTCCCCCGCCGACCTGTCATCCTTATCTCCCTCCCCTGCTTCAATGCCCCCTTGGTTTTGTCCACGTGTCCTTTATAGTTGTTCCTGAAAACCCTTCCCCCTCCCCCCCCATTATCCCCTCCCACCTCGCCTCTGATTATTGTCAGATTGTTCTTTATTTCAAAGTCTCTGGTTCTGTTTTGCTTGTTTGCTTTGTTGATTAGGTTCCACTTAAAGGTGAAATCATATGGTATTTGTCTTTCACTGCCTGGCTTATTTCACTTACCATAATGCTCTCCAGGTCCATCCATGCTGTCACAAAGGATAGGAGCTCCTTTTTTCTCTCTGCTGTGTAGTATTCCATTGTGTAAATGTACCATAGTTTTTTGATCCACTCATTTACTAATGGGCACTTAGGTTGCTTCCAGCACTTGGTCATTATAAACTGTGCTGCTATGAACATTGGGGTGCATAGGTTCTTTAGGATTGGTGTTTCAGGGTTCTTAGGATATAATCCCAGCAGTGGAATTGCTGGGTCAAAAGGCAGTTCTATTTTTAGTTTTCTGAGGAAATTCCATACTGTTTTCCATAGTGGCTGCACCAGTCTGCATTCCTGCCAACAGCGCACTAGGGTCCCCTTTTCTCCACATCCTCTCCAACACTTGTTGTTTGTTGATTTGATTATGATGGCCATTCTGACCGGTGTGAAATGGTATCTCACTGTGGTTTTAACTTGCATCTCTCTGATGGCTAGCAGCACTCATTTTTTAAATAAACTTTATTTACCAAGAGGATAGGCATTACATCTCCATTTGACAAACAGAAGAATGCAGGCTCAGTGTGGGCGAGCTCTCCCAGCTCACACGGCTGGCAGCGTAGCAGGCAGATATGCACTGGGGTCAGACCCCGTGTCATTCACTGTCATGTGTGATCTTTTCTGCTTTGTCCAAGTTGCCTCTCACCACTCAGTTGGTCCCCTCAGTTCACACATGTTTTTCTGATGATGCTTAAAGGTGTTTTTGACTAGTGACCAGCACACACAGGTCACACAAATGCAGCTGAAGCCACATCGTGGGGTCAAAACTACCTGCCGTTCATTCTGCAGCTCCCCCAGGTGTGATCAGTGTATCCCTGCCGACGGTGTTTGCCATGTCTGCCTCCTGGCAACTGATTAGTTAATCGACAGATACCTACCTTGGTTCTGAAAGGGCACAAACAGCTCAACAGGTTAGAACTTTATTACAGAGGAAAGCAGAGGGAGCAAAATTAAGGAATGAGGAAAAGCTACAGAAAGACAGTAGTTGCCATTAGTACGTGGCTGGAGCCGGGACCTCGCTGTGCGGAGGCTGCGTCCTGTTCTTTCATTTCCTGAGTCCCACGAAGGCTCCTGCCTGCACTCCAGCCAGCTCGTGGCATGGGCTGGGGGTGCCACAGGGAAAGCCAGATAGATCAAAAGTTAGAATTTGCACCTACTGTCAAAATATTGGTTTATTTCCTTCCAGTACCTTTTCTGTGTGTATGCATAAACATTTACTCAGAGTTGAAATTATACCATATACCTAATTTTATATTCTGCTTGCTTTTCAGTCAACACTGTATTGTTACAGCATGCAGCATGCTATGGCAACACTGGAAAGCAAATGTAATTATTAGTTTTGAAACTGGGAAACAAATGCATTCTCCTGTGGTAGACAGCTCAGGGGTATCCAAATGCATGGTCTCTGCTCGCCGCACCCAGGCCTGTCTCTCCCCCGCACACCGGGCTAAAGC